>JAJHZJ010000098.1:6390564-6592176 GCA_023548195.1 Bettongia penicillata ogilbyi
GTGACAAATGGACAGACAAATTGGGAAACACAGATGAGATGGGACACAAAGACAGACTTCTATGGAAAGACAGACTGATGTGGACCCACGGACAGGTAGGAGACAATAAGGACAGATTAGATCTCACACACACAGCTGTGGACACACAGAAAGCTGGGGAACCTCGGACAAAGAGGACACAAGGACAAGTGGGTTCACATAACAGATCGGGACACACGGACAGACAAATGAGGACACAGAGATAGAAAGCTGGGGACACAGACAGACACATGGCTATACATACACAGATGGCGACACATGGACAGAGAGATAGGCATACACAGGAAGTTGGGGAACCACAGACAGATTGGGACGCACAGACAGACAGATGGGGACATGTGGAGAGACAGATTGGAAAACACAAGTGGGGAAACACGGACAGAGATATGGGGATACACAGAGTAGCCAAGTGCCAAGGGTGAGGGAACCCCACAGAAATGGGTACAGGGACATTCCGGGTACTGGAAAAAGCCTCCTGCATGAGGAGATGTATCAGTCCTGGGTCCAATTCCCCACTAAGTATGCCATAGAGCAGAAGAGGATGATTCTGAAGGAAAGCCCCAAACTTTGAGCATGTAGGCACCGCAGAGGGTCCTCCCAAGGACCACAGAACAGATCCCCTCCATTCTGTCAAAAGAAGTTCTTGTGAACTTCTATTTTCCCTCAGTCCTGACTCACAATAAGATCTCCACCAGAATTCCCTAAAGCAGCTGCCCTGTGAAAGAGAGTCCCAAACAAAAAAGAAAGGTCATGCAGAAGCAGTTAGTGAACCAGCTTCTTGGGCTTTGCATGAATGTAAATGAAACGACACCACTGAATACCTGTGGTCCCAAGGCAATCCATCAGCCTCCAGGGAAAGCAGGAAGTGGGCAGGAAGCACCTGAAATGGAAACTCAAGGAAAGAGAAAGAAAATCTTCCACTAAATCCCAATCAAAACACAAGCCTTCACCTCAGGGGGTCCTAGGTTGCTCTCTGGGCCATATTCCCTCACATTCATCCACCAAAAGTGTGCTAAACATCCAGAGGAGGAAAAGTACAGCCAGTACTAGGCCAAAGTAGCCCCAAAGGGTGCCCCTGGTCAAGGAAGGGAATAGACAGCACAAAAGCATCCAGAACTCAATCATTCACAGTAGAGAGCCTGTAAGTGAACTCTGGGAAAGATGGCATAAACTTATGCACAGCCTTTATGTGTGCCAAAGACAATTGTGTGGTATATATAGAAAGGAGCAGAGGCAAGAGAAGTGTCTGAAATCTAGACCCAGGCATAGAGTAGAGGTATCTTCCCCAAAATCCCATCCCTGGGCCAGGGCCTCATACAAGGGTCCTACTTGTCCACTCTGGGCCAGATTCCAAAACAGAGATCCACCAACAGTTTGCAGCCCTGACAAAGAACAGTGGTAGAAAAGGGCAGTTAGAACTAGGCCAGAATTATACCAAAGTATGTCCCTGATCAAGGAAAGGGAATGCATAGCCAGAGTCCACCAAGAATTCAGTCAGTAACAGTAGCTGGCTGAGGATAGGCTGTAGCAGACATTAGAGAAATCAACCCAGGAGGGTTCCAGTGTATACATGGAAATGACCAGAGTATCTACAATGGTCTGAAGTTGAGACCTAGACTTAGAAGAGGAATGTGCAAAAAAAAATCTAAGATCTACAGAATGATTTACAGCATGGGGTCCTGTTAGGGGAGTTTAGCTGTAAGCAGTGACTGAGGCAGGAGACAAGATAGTAAGAACTCCGTTTATTCAAGCAGTGAGCAGTGCTTTTATCTCTTCTCTGACACCAGTGCTCTAAGTGAACCTATCACCAATTAGTTTGCCCTTATAAGGAAGTAATTTGCCTTAAACCAGGACTGCCCAGTGTGGACACGTAGCCACAAGAAAAAAAAACATTTTGGGCTTCTTTGTTCTCTGGAAAGCCTGGGAAAATAGCCTTGAGCAAAACAGGGGCGGAACCCTTCCTCCTAGCGCCATCTTGTTCATGCCTTACCAGTCTCCCCTCAGTTTACCTGAGTCGTGACCAGTGAATGCCCTCCAAGAGGCTGGGGGTTGGCAATTCCCTTACAATTACTTCCCCAGGGCCTACAGGCCTCTGCTGGTCAGATAAGCCGGTGGGCCTGAGAGATCAGGCTCAGACTCCCGGGGTCCCTAACAGGGTCCCAACTGAGGTGCCAGTAGCAACCCACTAAAATGATCTCTTCACAGTCACTCAAGAGTAGACTGCCTCAGGGATGGAACCAAGATAGCAGAGTAGAAAGACGCACATACTATAGCTCTTCCCCCACAGCCTATAAAATACCTGGAAA
This sequence comes from Bettongia penicillata ogilbyi, assembly GCA_023548195.1. NCBI lineage: Eukaryota > Metazoa > Chordata > Mammalia > Diprotodontia > Potoroidae > Bettongia > Bettongia penicillata. The sequence continues at coordinate 6,392,910 of JAJHZJ010000098.1, forward strand.
AATGACTCTCAACAAATTGTAGAGCAGGAGAAGCCATAGAACGACGAAGTGAAAGAGATCTCCAGCTAAAGGTAACGTGGAAGGTCTATATCATGGGGCACGCTGAACTGGGAAGAACAGAACCAGAACAGGCATCTGGAGCACACTCCGCAGCAGGGAGGGTCTCAGATACATCAACCCACAACCACCAAAGAAAGTTTCAAAGGTCAGTGAGAGGGCTTTCCCAGCTGAGTGAGAGGGGAGCAGGGTTCCCCACAGCACAGGCCCCAGGCAGCAGCAGGAGTGGGGTGGCAGTACTGTGTAGTATTGGCCAAGTCAGGCAGCAACTTCCATCATGAGAGCAGCTCAGCTTAAAGCTGATCCTCAGTCCTGAGCACAGACCTGGGTTGAGGAGGAGCACTAGGACCCTCCTCTTGACAAAGGAGTCAGAAGTCAAGTAACTGACAGGGAAAATGCCTCAAAAAGGGGAAAATATAAGACCAAAGAAGGTTACTTTCTTGGTGAACAGGTATTTCCTTCCATCCTTTCAGAGGAGGAAGAACAATGCACACTGCCAGAGGAAGTCAAGGCTTCTGCATGCAGTACCTCCAAAATAACTATGCAATGGGCTTGGGCCATGGAAGAGCTTGAAAAGAGAGTCAACAGCTTGCTAAAGGAGACCCAAAAATGCTGAAAAAATAGCACCTTTAAAAATAGGTTCACTCAATTGGAAAAAGAGGTCCAAAAAGTCAATGAGGACAAGAAGGTTTTAAAATGAAGAATTGGCCAAATGGAAAAGGAGGCTCAAAAGCTCACTGAAGAAAATAGTTCTTTAAAAATGAAAGTGGAGCTGAGGGAAGCTAATGACTATATAATAAACCAAGAAATTACAAAACAAAACCAAAAGAATGAAAAATAGAAGATAATGTGAAATGTCTCAGTGGAAAAAAAGGATCTGGAAAATAGACCCAGGAGACACAATTTAAAAATTATGGGACTCCGTGAAAGCCATGATCAAAAAAAGAGCCTAGACATCATCTTTCATGAAATTATCAAGGAACACTGCCCTGATATTCTAGAACCAGAGGGGAAAATAAATATTGACAGAATCCACAGATCTCCCCCTGAAAGAGATCTGAAAAGGAAAACTCCTAAGAATACTGTGGTCAAATTTCAGAGTTCCCAGGTCAAGGAAAAAATATGGCAAGCAGCTGGAAAGAAACAATTTGAGTATTGTGGAAATATAATAAGGATAAACCAGGACCTGGCAGCTTCTATATTAAGAGATCGAAGGGGTTGGAATAAGATATTCCAGAAGTTAAAGGAACTGGGATTGAAACCAAGAATCACATACCCAGCAAACCTGAGTATAATACCAAGGGAAAAGTCACTCAATGATATACAGGACTTTCAAGCATTCTTGATGAAAAGAGCAGAGCTGAAGAAAAAATTTGACTTTCAAACACAAGAATCAAGAGAACCAAAAAAACATAAACAGGAAAGAGAATCATAAAGGACTTTCTAAAGCTGAACTGTTTACATTCCTACATGGAAAGATAATATTTGTAACTCTTGAAACTTTCCTTAGTATTTGGAGAGTTAGAGGGATTATACACACAATATATATATATATATATATATATATATATATATATATATATATATATATATATATAGACAGAGAATACAGGTTGAGTTGAATCAGAAGGAATGACATCTATAAAAAAATAAAATTAAGGGGTGAGAGAGGAATATATTGGGAGGAGAAAGGGAGAAATGGAATGGGGCAAATTATCACTCATAAAAGAGGCAAGAAAAATCTTTTTCAATGGAGGAGAAAAGGGAGGAGGTGAGAGGGGAAAAGTGAAGCTTATTCTCATCACATTTGGCTTAAGGATGGAATAATATGCTCACTAAATTTGGTATGAAAACCTATCTTACACTACAGGAAAGTAGGGGAGAAGGGGATAAGTGGGATGAGGGGGATGATAGAATGGAGGGCAAATGGAATGAGGGAGGAATTAAACACTTTTGGGAAGGGACAAGGTCAAAAGGGAAAATAGAATAAATGGGGAGCAGGATAGGATGGAGGGACATAGTTAGTCTTTCACAATGTGACTATTATGGAAGTCTTTTGTGTCCCCGTGTGTCTGACTCTGTGGCTCCTCTCATTGCTTGTTGCCTCATCTGTCTGTGTGTCCCCATCTGTCTGCTGTGTTACCCTTTCTATCTGTTCCTCTGTCCCCATCTTTCTGTCCTGTGTCCCTATCTGTCTGTGTCCCCCCATTTGTCTTTCCATGTCCCAATCTGTCTTTGTCTCCCCATCTATCTGTCTGTTTGTCCCCATATGTCAGTGTGACTCCATTTCTTTCTCCTTGTGTCCACATCTGTATGTGTGTACCCATCTGTCTGTCCTTGTGTCCCAATCTGCCTGTGTCTACCCATCTGTTTGTTGTGTGGCTCCATCTGTCTATATGACTTCATCTGTTTCTGCCTGTGTCCCCATTTGTCTGTTCCTGTGTCCCCATATGTCTGTGTGTCCCAATCTGTCTTTCTGTGTGTCCCATATGTCTCCAACTCTCCGTTTATGTGTCCCCAACAGTCTGTCTCTGGGGTTCCTCTCATTGCATGTGGCCTCATCTCTCTGTGTGTCCCCATCTGTCTGCTCTGTGACCCTGTATGTCTGTCCTTCTGTCCCCATCTTTCAGTCCCTGTGTCCCTGTCTGTGTGTCCCCATCTGTCTGTGTGTGTGGCTCCTCTCAGTCTATATGTCTCCTTCTGTATGTTTCACCCCATATGTCTGTCTTTATGTGCCCATTTATCTATATGACTCCATCTGTCTCTCCCTGTATCCCCAGCTCTCTGTCTGTGTGTCACCAACTGTCTGTGTGGCCCCATCCATCTGTGTTTCCCTATCTGTCTGTGTGACTCCATCTGTGAGTCGCTGTGTCCACATCGGTCTATGTGTCCCCAACCGTTTGTCCACGTGTCCCCATCTGTCTGCGTGGCCCTTTCTGTCTGTCTGTGTGGCCCCATCTGTCTTTGTGACTCCATCTGTCTTTCCCTGTGTCCCCATCTGTCTGTTCTTATGTCCCCAACTCTCTTTCCATGTGTCCCCAACTGTCTGTTTGTGTATTCCCATATGTCTGTCTCTTTGGCTCCTCTCATTGCATGTGTTCTTATTTGTCTGTGTGGCCCGATCTGTCTGTCTGTGTGTCCCCGTCTGTCTGTGTGACTCCATTTGTTTCTCCCTCTGTACCCATCTGTCTGTGTCGCCAACCATCTGTCCATGTGTCCACTCTCTGTCTGTGTGTCCCCATCTGTCTGTCTCTCTGGCTCCTCTCATTGTATATGTCTTCATCTGGCTGTGTGGACCCATCTGTGTGCCTGTGTAACCCTATCTGTCTGTCCCTCTCTCCCCATCTGTCTCTCCCATTGTTTCTAACTGTCTATGTGTCCCCATCTGTCTGGCCATGAGTCCCCATCGGTTTCTGTGTCCTCATATTTCTTTCTGAATGTTCTCATTTTAATTTGTGTCCCCATCTCTCTGTGTGTCCCCATCTTTCTGTCCCTTTGTCCCCATCTCTTTGTATGTCCCCATCTGTCTGTCTGTGTGGCTCCTCTATTGCATGTAATCTCATCTGTCTGGGTGGCCACATCTGTCTGCCTGTGTGATCCTATCTGTCTGTCCTTCTGTCCCACTCTGTCTGTTCCTGTGTCCCCATTTCTCTGTGTGACCCCATCTGTCCGTCCCTGTGGCCCTATTAGTTTGTGTGTCCTGATCTCTCTGTGTGACTCCATCTGTCAGTCCCTGTGTTCCCATATATGTCTCTGTGTCCCCAACAGTCGGTCCATGTGTCTCCAACTGCCTGTCTCTGTGTTCCCCATCTCTCTGTCTGTGTGACTCCTCTCATTGTGTGTGTCCTCATCTGGTCGGGTGGCCTCATCTGTCTGTCTGTGTGTCCCCATCTGTCTGTGTGACCGTATTTGTGTGTCCCTCTATCCACATCTGTCTGTTCCTTTGTCCCCATCTGTTTGTGTGTCCCCATCTCTCTGTGTGGCTCCTCTCACTATATGTCTCCTTCTGTATGTTTCACCCCATATATCTGTCTGTATGTCCCCATCTGTCTATATGACTCCATCTGTCTCTCCCTGTATCCCCAACTGTCTGTCTGTGTGTCACCATCTGTCTATGCGTCCATATCTGTCTATCTGTGTGGCTTCTCTCATTGCATGTATCCTCATCTGTCTGTGTGGCCCCATCTATCTGCCTCTGTTACCCTATCTGTCTGTCCCTCTGTCCCCGTCTCCTCTGCCTGCATCCCTGTACGTCTATGTGTCCCCTTTGCTCTGCCCCGTGTTCCCATGAGTCTGTGTGTCCCAATATGTCTGTCTCTGAGGCCCCATTTGTCTATGTGACTTCATCTGTTTCTCCCTGTGTCCCCATTTGTCTTATCCAGTGTCCCCATTTGTGTGTGTGTGCGTGTGTCCCTAGCTGTTTGTCCATGTGTCCTCAACTGTCTCTCTATGTGTCCCCTTCTGTCTCTCTGTGTGTCCCTATCTGTCTGTCTGTGTGGCCCCTTTCAGTCTATATGTCCCCTTCTGTGTGTTTCACCCCATATGTACATCTGTGTGTCCCCATTTGTCTATATGACTCCATGTGTCTCTCCCTGGATCCCCAACTCTCTGTCTGTGTGTCAGCAATTGTCTGTGTGGCCCCATCCATCTGTCTGTGTGTCCCTATCTGTCTGTGTGAATCCATCTGTGAGTCCCTGTGTCCCGATAGGTCTATGTGTCCCCAACCATCTGTCCATGTGTTCCCATCTGTCTATCTCTGTGTCCCCATCTGTCTGTCTGTGTGGCCCCATCTGTTTGTGTGACTCCATCTGTCCCTCCCTGTGTCCCCATCTGTCTGTTCTTGTGTCCCCAACTGTCGGTTTGTGTGTCCCCTTATGTCTGTCTCTTTGGCTCCTCTCATTGCATGTGTCCTCATCTGTCTGTGTGGCCCCATCTGTCTGTCTGTGTCACCCCATCTGTCTGTGTGACTCCAACTGTTTCTCCCTGTGTCCCCGTCCATCTGTTCCTCTGTCCCCATATGTCTGTGTGTCGCCAACTGTCTGTCAATGTGGTTCCACCTCTCTGCCTGTGTGTCCCCATCTGTCTGTCTGTGTGGCTTCTCTCATCGCATGTGTCCTCATGTGTTTCTGTGGCCCCATCTGTCTGCCTGTGTGACCCTATCTGTCTGTCCCTCTGTCCCCGTCTGCTCTGCTTGTGTCCCTATATGTCTGTGTGTCGCCATCTCTCTGTCCCTGTGTTCCCATGAGTCTGTGTGTCCCAATATGTCTGTCTCTGTGGCCCTATCTGTCTGTGTGACTCCATCTATTTCTCCCTGTGACCCAATCTGTCTGTGTGTCCTCGGCTGTTTGTCCATGTGTCCTCAACTGTCTGTCTGTGTCCCCATCTGTCTGTGTTGTCCCTCTCATTGCATGTGTCCTCATGTGTCTGTGTGGCCCCACCTGTCTGTCTGTGTGACCCTGTCTGTTTGCCCCACTGTCTCTATCTGTCTATCCCTGTGTTCCTACCTCTCTGTCTGTGTGACCCCTCTGAGTCTATATGTCCCCTTCTGTGTGTTTCACCCCATATGTCTGTCTGTATGTCCCCATTTATCTATATGACTCTATCTGTCTCTCCCTGTATCCCCAGCTGTCTGTCTGTGTGTCAACAACTGTCTTTATGGCCCCATCCATCTGTCTGTGTGTCCCTATCTGACTGTGTGAATTCATCTGTGAGTCCCTGTGTCCCGATAGGTCTATGTTTTCCCAACCGTCTGTCCATGTGTCCCCATCTGTCCATCTCTGTGGCCCCATCTGTCTGTCTGTGTGGTCCCATCTGTCTGTGTGACTCCACCAGTTTCTCCCTGTGTCCCCATCTGTGTGTTCCTGTGTCCCATATGTCGGTGTATCCCCAACTGTCTCTTTTTGTGTTGCCATCTGTCTGTCTCTGTGGCTCCTCTCATTGTATGTTCCCTCATCTGTCTTCGTGTCCCCATCTGTCTGCCTGTGTGAACCTATCTGTCTGTCACCCTGTCCCCATCTTTCTGTCCCTTTGTCCCCATCTGTCTATGTGGCCCCATCTATCTGTTCCTGTGTCCCCATCTGTCTGTGTGTGCCCACCTATCTGTCCCTGTGTCCTCATCTGTTTGTGTGTCCCCATATGTCTGTCTGTGTGGCTCCTCTCAGTCTGTGTCCCCATCTGTCTTTGTCACACCATATATCTGTCTCTGTGTCCCTGTCTATCTGTGTGACTCCATGTGTTTCTCCCTGTTTCCCCATCTCTCTGTGTGTCTCCAACCATCTGTCCTTGTGTCCCCAACTGCCTTTCTGTGTGTCCCCATCTGTCTGTCTCTGTGGCTCCTCTCATTGCATATATCCTCATATGTCTGTATGACCACATCTGTCTGACTGTGTGACCCTATGTGCCTGTCCATCTGTCCCCGTCTGTCTATCCCTGTGTCCCCATCTGTTTGTGTGTCCCCATCTGTCTGTCTGTGTGGCTCCTCTCATTCTATGTGTCCCCTTCTGTATGTTTCATCCCATATGTCTGTCTCTATGTCCCCATTTGTCTTTATGACTCCCTCTGTCTCTCCCTGTATACCCAACTGTCTGTCTGTGTGTCAGTGACCGTCTGTGTGGCCCCATCCATCTGTCTGTGTGTCCTTATCTGTCTGTGTGACTCCATCTGTGAGTCCCTGTGTCCCGTTCGTTCTATGTGTCCCCAACTGTCTGTCCATGTGTCCCCATCTGTCTATCTCTGTGGCCCTATCTTTCTGTCTGTGTGAGTCCACTCATTTCATGTGTCCTCATCTGTCTGTATGGTCCCATTTGTCTGCCTGTGTGACTCTGTGTGTCTTTCCCTCTGTCTACATCTGTCTGTCCCTGTGTACCCATCTGTTTGTGTGTCCCCATCTGTCTGTCTCTGTGTCCCCTTCTGTCTGTGCGTCCCTATCTGTCTGAGTGGCCCCATCTATCTATGTGACTCCATCTGTCTCTCCCTGTGTCCCCATCTGTCTGTTCTTGTGTCCCCAACTGTCTGTTTGTGTGTCCCCATAGGTCTGTCTCTTTGGCTCCTCTCATTGCATGTGTCTTTATCTGTCTGTGTAGCCCCGTCTATGTGTGTGACTCCACAAGTTTCTCCCTGTGTCCCCATCTGTCTCTTCCTGTGTCCCATATGTCTGTGTGTCTCCAACTGTCTGTCCATGTGTCCCTAACTGTCTGTTGTTGTGTCTGTTAGTTGTCCCTAACTGTCTGTCACAGAGGCCTCATCTGCCCCAAAGACAGAGAGATGTGGACACACAGACAGATGGGGACACAGGGTCAGAGAGATGGGGACACAGAGACAGATGGGGACACAGGGACTGACAGATGGGTTCATAGGGACAGATAGATAGGGTCACACAGGGAGACAGAAGGGGCCACACAGACATATGAGGACACATGCAATGAGAGGTGCCACACAGAAAAACAGATGGGGACACATAGAGAGAGAGCTGGGGATACATCTACAGACAGTTGGGAACACAGACAGGGACACAGGGAATGACAGATGGAGTCCCACCAAGAGAAGGGGACATGGACAGACGGATGGCACACAATTAATTCTGTAATTCTGGCCTCATCTGTCTGTGTGTTCCCATGTCTCCTGTGTGACCCTGTCTGTCCCTCCCTCCATCCCCATCTTACTGTCCCTGTGTCCCTACCTGTCTGTATGTCTCTATCTGTCTGGTCATGTGTCCCCATCTGTCTCTATGTCCCCATATTTCTTTTTGAATATCCTCATTTCTATGTGTGTCCCTATCTGTCTGTCCCTGTGTCCCAATCTGTCTGTCTCCCCATTTGTCCTTTTGAGTGGCCACATCTGTCTATGTGACTCCATCTGCTTCTTCCTGTGTCCCCATATGTCTGTTACTGTGTCCCCATATATGTGTGTGTCCCCAGCTGTCTGTCCATGTGTCTTCATCTGTTTGTGTGACCCCATCTGTCTGTTTCTGTGTCCCTGTCTGTGTGTCCCCTCTGGCCATGTGTCTCCATATGTCTGTGTCCCCATATTTCTTTCTGAATATCCTCATTTCAATGTGTGTCCCCATCTGTCTGTCCCTGTGTCTGCATCTATCTCTTTGACCCCATCCATCTGTCTTTGTGTCTCCATCTCTCTGTGTGATTCCATCTGTCAGTCCCTGTGTCCCCATCTGTCTGTGTGTCTCTGTCTGTAAATCTGTCCCCAACTGTCTGCCTCTCTGTCCCAATCTGTCTTTCTGTGTGGCTCCTCTCATTACATGTATCCTCATCTGTCTGTGTGGCCCCATCTGTCTGTGTGTCTCCATCTGTTTCTCCCTGTGTCCCCATCTGTCTCTTCCTCTGTTCTCATATGTCTCTATGTCCCCAGCTGTCTGTCCATGTATCCCCATCTGTCTGTCTGTGGCTCCTCTCATTGTATGTGTCTTCATCTCCCTGTGTGTCCCCATCTGTCTGCCTGTGTGACCCTATCTGTCTGTCCCCATCTGTCTGTTCCAGTGTCTCCATCTGTCTGTGTGTCCCCATCTTTCTGTCCCTGTGTCCTCATCTGCTTCTGTGTCCCTATCTGTCTTTCTGTGTGTCTCCTCTCAGTCTATGTGTCCCCATCTGTCTGTGTCACCCCTTATGTCTGTCTCTGTGTCCCCATTTGTCTATGTGACTCCATATGTCTCTCCCTGCATCCCCAACTGTCTGTGTGTCACCATCTTTCTGTGTGGCTCTATCCATCTGTTCCTCTGTCCCCATCAGTCATTGTGACTCCATCAATCAGTACGTGTCTCCATCTGTCTGTGTGTCCCAAACTGTCTGTCCATGCGTCCCCAACTGTCTTTGTTTCCCCATCTGTCTGTCCCTTTGTTCCCAGATATCTGTGTGTCCCTATCTATCTGTCTCTGTGTCCTCTCCATCTATGTCTCTATATCAGTCTGTGTGTCTCCATCAGTCTGTCCGTGTTTCCCCATCTGTCTTTGTTTCCCAGTCTGTCTGTCCCTGTGTCCCCATCTGTCTGTGTGTCCTCATCTGTAATTCTATGTGTCCCCATCTATCTGACTGTGTGTCTCCTCTTGGTCTGTGTGTCCCCATCTATCTGTGTGTCTCTATCTGTTTGTGTGTCCCCATCTGTCTGTGTGTCTCCATCTGTCTGTCCATGTTTCCCCATCTTTTGTGTTTCCCAGTCTATCTGTCCATGTGTCCCCATCTGTAGGTCTGTGTGACCCTATTTGTCTGTGTGTCTCCTATCTGTCCGTGTGTACTGAATTGCTTCCCTTCTCAGTGGCAATGGGTGGGGAGGGAGAAAGGGAGAGAAGTTGGAACTCAAAGTTTTAGGAACAAATGTTGAGAATTATTTTTGCATACAACTAGGAAATAAGAAATACAAGCAATGGGGTATAGAAATGTATCTTGTCCTACGGGACAAGAGTGAAGATGAGGATAAGGGAAGGGAGGAGTGTTAGAAGGGAGGGCACATTGAGGGAAGGGGTAATCAAAACACAAGGTGTTATGGGGGTGAGGGGAAGGGAGAGATGGGGAGAAAAATTGGAACTCAAAATTTAGTGGAAATGAATGTTGTAAATAAATAAATAAAAATTTTAAAAAAGAGTAGATGGCCCCTTTGTCAAGTGGGACCCCAGGAACTAGGCCACAATCCCCCAAATGAACTCCTCAGAGAAAGAGGAGAAGAATGTGCAAGAAAATAATCCAACCCCACTACAAAATGCTTAAAAGAAAAATACCCAGAGAGATTTTTCATGTAGTGACACTGGTGCTATACCTCGGTCTCGAGAGGGACCACAGGCAAAGGGTCATGCTGAAAGGAACACAAGCAATGGGCCTCAGTACCATGAGAGAGAAAATACAGGAACTATCCAAGGTGCCAGTAACCACAGCAGGAGTTCTTCCAAAAGGCTCTAGGGAGGGAGAGATGGGGACACACAGACAGATGGGGATGCATGGACAGATAGGAGACACACGGACAGACAGATTGGGAAACACACACAAACAGCTGGAGATACACAGACAGATGGGGACACAAGGACAAATAGGAGACACACAGAGATGGTGACAAATGAACAGGCAGATTGGGAAACACAGATGGCAACACAGGGATCAACAGATGGGGACACACAGACACACAGATGGGGAAACAGAGACAGATAGGAGGCACAAGGACAGATTGGGTCACACACAGAGAGCTGTGGACACACAGATAGATGGGAGGTTCATGGACAAATGGGCACACATGACAGATGGGGACACATGGACAGATAAATAGGGACACAGACAGAGATGGGGACACATGGACAGACAGATTGGGAAACACAGATGGGGAAATATGGATAGACAGATGGGTATACATGGACAGACATAAGGGGAAACAAAGAAAGACAGCTGGGGACACAGACAGATGAGGACACACAGAGAGATAGGAGACATGTGGACAGATGGGGACACACAAAAGATGGGGACACAAGGACAAACAAATGGCAACACAGAGACAGATGGGGACACATGGACAGACAAATGGGGACATACAGACAGTTGGGGACACACAGACAGATGAGGACACATGGAAGAAAAATGTGAACACACAGACAGCTGGGAAAACATGAACAGACAGAAGAGGGATATACAGACAAAGAGAGGACATGCATCCACCAACAACGGTCTGCAGATCTTAGAAAGTTCAATGCAGCAAAAGCACAGCCAGAACCTTGCCAAAGTAGCCCAAAAGTTTCCCCCTGGGGAAGAAAAGGGATTGGACAGCCAGTATGCATCTAGAACTCAATCACTCACAGTGGGGGGACTGAGGCTGGGCTCTAACAGACACCCTAGAAATCTAACCTTCATCCACCAACAGTTTGCAGACCTGACAAAGTGGAAGGGTGGAAAAGCACAACTAGAACTAGGCTAGAATTTCCCTAAAGCATGTCCCTGGTCAAGAAATCACAATGGACAGCCAGAATCCATCCTGAATTCAATCACTCACAGGTTGGGGCTAAGAATGGACTCTGAGAAACAGCCCAAAAATCTATCCACAGACTGCTTGTCTGCCTAGGACAGTTCCAGTGTATAGTTAAAAAGTAGGTGAGAGGCCTGAATGGCCTGAAGTCCAGACACAGAGCCAGAGAGAGACAGAGGGAGAGACGCACCCAGAGTTCACCCCAGCAACAGCATCCAACAGAGTGTGGGGCTGAGTGTTTTGGGGGAGGAGTACCAATGGAACATCCTACTGGTTCCAGAAAAACCATGACAGTGGTCCCCTGTAGTTGAAACCATGGTGGAGGTGGAGCTGGGGATAGAGGGCCTCTTGGGTCTGAGGAGAGCAAGAAGGGCCCCTGGCAAGCAATCCATAAGGGCAAGGAGGTGGAGGAACCAGCAAGGGAGTGTCTGTAGAGCATTTAGAGCTGGGTAGCCAAAGACTAGGGGGAGACTGCGGGGAGACAAGAAGGGGAGACTGGTGAGCAAAGGGCTAATGGAGAGGAGGAGGGGACACGGGGGCAGGGGGGAGGGAAGGGTTCTGTTTCAGGGAGAGACACAGGACTCAGACCTAGTAACTAACACATCACAGCCCTATGGGCCGCTGAGAGTTTGCCAAAGAACCAGGGTGGGGGAAGGTCCTTTGGAAAACAAAGAGGTCATCGGGAACAGGAAAGGACCACTGGGAAGGTGGGCTGCTGGCCAAGCTGCTAGCCTGGCCAGGAGTTACCATCTATCACTAGTGATTCAGCTCTGCCAGTCTTTATAAATGACTTTTAAATTTCAGGGGGATTTTTTAAATACTTATTGCTGGAAGAAAAGAGAGGGGAAAAAAAAAACCAAACATGACTCAAGGGTATGCTTCATGGGGGAAGGAAACCCCTGAAATATTCTACAGAAGCAATATCACAGTCATAGGATCACAGTTGTGCAGTTGGGAAGGGAAAGCACAGGCCATTAAACTCAACATAGGAGGAAACAGAGGCAGAGAGATAAATGACTTGCTCAGTGTGACACAGCTACTAAGGGAGGCTCAATTCAAATCCACATGCCCTGACTCCCCAAGTCCAGCTTCTTATCCACTATGCAATACTCCCTCTGATGATATATAATGATTTTTAATAAAACAATCTTTTCTGTAAGAGGTTTATCAAATAACTTTGAAACTTCTTTTTTTTTGATCCTATTGAAAAAAACCTGAAAGATGGTTCAGAATCTTCCAAGCTTCCTTGGATGGGATCTCAGCTGGGTTCCATGCAAAGGACTCAGAGAGCCATGAGCAAGAGGAGCTGATTATTGGAAAGGAGTGTCTCATTGAGTCATATTTCTGTGTTGGGACTGGAAGTTGGGAAAAGATGGGTAAAGGAATCATGCAAGTGGTAGCACATGCAAGTGGTAGCACATGGTAGCACAGCCAGAAAGATGTGGCTGGGTCAAACCAAGGCTTGAAGGAAGCTTTCAGGGAATATTGGTCTAAGCTGAAGGGCAGGTACAGGGTGGCAGGAAGAACGAAGAACTGCCCAGTAAGGCAGAAACACAGAATCTCTGAAGGAAAATATTGGTATTTTAGGCTGGAAAGATAATATGATGGCAGGTTACAGAGGTGACAAAGGCAAAGCTGAGCATTTTTATCATGTGCTGCAGGCTCTAGGGAGGCACCCCAGAAATCTACCCACAGAGGGCCAGTCAGCCCAGGATAGATCAAGTGTATACATGGAAAGTAGCAAAGAGGCCAGAATGGCCTGAAATCCAGCCCCAGGCAAAGAGAAGAGGAATCTGCAACACAGAAGGCTAAGAGGGAAGGATTCCCAGCAGGGGGCCCACCATAGGTTCCAGGAACAACCCAATGTAGTGATCCATGAACAACTCCAGAGTAGACAGCCTATGCTTCAAGAAGGACCCAAGTACTTGGCCAGAATCCTCCAAATAAACTCCTCAGTGAAATGGAGATGAATGGTCAAAAACAAACCTAACCCAGGAACACACTGGTTAAAAAAAATGAGCCCAGAGAGACTTTGGATGTAGGGACACTGATGCTATGCCACAGCCTATATAGGTGGACCACAAAGGAAGGGTTCTGCTCAAGTGATCATAAAGATGGGCCTGAGTGGCCAGGAAGTTGAACACAGGACCTATCCAAGATGCCATCAGACAAAGCAGGAGGTCCTCCAAGGGGCTCCTTTGAGAAACATGACAGAACTTGATCCAAGGACACTGTCGTTACTGGGAAAATCTCCTATGTGAGAGAGAGCATCAGTGGAAGGGCCCATTCCCTGTGATGAATGTCATAGAGCAAAAGATTATGAATCTGAGACAAAACCCTCCACTTAGAGCACGCAGTCATAGTGGGGGCCCTTCCAGGGCCCACAAAACAGATCCCCTCAAATCTGTCAAAGATGTTCTTGTGAGCTTGAATATTGTCTGAATCGTGACTGACAATAAGATCTCATCCAGAATCCCCTCAATCACCTGCTGAGCAAAAGTGTCAGAGACTACAAGAAAGCCCATGTTGAAGCAAACACTGAACTGTCTCCACTGATTGCACTTGGTCCCAGAGCAATCCTTCAGTCTAGAGGGAAATCAGGAAGTGGACCAGAAGCAACTGACATGGAGACTCAGGTACAGAGAAAGGGAATCTTCCACAAAATCCCATCCTTGCCAAAGTCCTTCACAGCAGGGCGACCTACTCTTGGTAAGATTCTCTCACATCCATCCACCCACAATCCGAAGAACACAGAAAGTCCAACGGAGGGAAATCACAGTCAGAACTTTGGCAAAGTACCCATTAAGCATCCCCCGATCCAGAAAATGGAATGGACACTGGGAATCCAACCAGAATTCAATCACTCCCAGTGTGTGTGGGGAGGGGGAGGGGGCCTTATCATCCCTAGCAGAGAGATATCTCAGAAATCTATGCACAGACTGTTGGGTCAGGAGAGTTCCAGCATATACATGAAAAGCCAGCAGAGGGGCCAGAACAGCCTGAAATCCAGACCCAGGAAAAGAGAAGAGGAATCAGCAAAACAAAAGGCTTAGGGGGAAGTAGTAATTCACAGAGGGGATCCCACCTGAGTTTCCAGTACCAATCCACTAAAAGAATCCCTTCAAAATTACTGAAGAGTATGTTAAAGACAAACTTGACACACAAAAAAAGTATTAAGAAAAATTTATTAAAAATGGAGTTCAGAGTAGGGAAGGCCTACATCCCTTCCCCTGAAGGAACGGGTAGCTTCCAGCATAGCCACCAGAAGGACTATGACCAGATCAGGATGAGGCATGGCCCTTATAGAATTCTGAACTTTGGATTTCCCCGCAATTCTGTCCCCTGGCCATGTGACTTCATGTTCTCCTCGGATAGGCTCTTCCTCACACAGCTCCTTGGGTCTGAGCATTAGTTTCTGACCTCTAACCTGTCCATGCTAGGTCACCACCTCTCCTCAAAGTGTTGAAATAAAATCTGATTCCTGTTTGCCCACAAACTCCCTCCTTTTCTCTTTATTAATTTTTTTGCTTCCACACCTAAATTCAAACAATACCTCCTCACTTTCTTTCCCATACAAATTCTTCACTTCCTCTATCTCCCTTTCATATGAATACAGGAATATAGGAAGAGAGCAAAGTTGACCGACACCTTGACAAATTACAAGGGGGCAGTCCCCTTGTTATAGGCACAGGTACAAAGGGGATTCAAAGGAAAAGGTAAATTATGAACTGTCCATTTAGAGGTTCCATCTCATACAGCAGGTCTGGAGAGGAACATCATCTGATGCAGTTTTCTGATCTGGATGCTCCTTCAAGCAGTCTTCAGCACAGCATCTTCCCTTTATCTTCTTGTAGAAATCCAGACGTCCACTCTCCTACAAAACTGACCTTAATACAATTTTAGATTACCATTCCTATCACTCTTACAAAATCAAAATTGGAACTTTGGTCAATTGTCATGTTTAAGAAATTCACATTAGAACCCGGCTTTTACATTTTACATTAATTCACTATTCATTTCCTCATCATGAAGATGAGATTTCACTAGAGTCAATAACAGGCTCTGGTACTTACATAAATACAATAAATAATAATTTTTAACGCAGTACATATCGTCTCATAAAACAATTCCAACTTCTGGTCATTTTTAAAGCATTTACAGTATAGACCACAAACCATTTTTCTTTTAACATTAACCAACTAAGACAAAACAACTATGTATGCTAACTTCACAAGCCCTTGACCCGATTATCTTCACACTATTACTAAGAATTAAAGGACCCTAACTTATTGTTGTTGGTCTAAAGTCCTATGCCTAATGGCTTAATTTTAGACTTAACTCGGACGTTCCCCTACCAACAATCTATAATTTAAGAGATCTAGTATTATGCTTAAAAAACTTTTCATTTTAGGAATTTGCCATTAAGAGTAGGGACATTGCAGGGAAACAACATCTCCCTAACTTCATCTCAATTCCAGGCAGGAGTACATTGTCAACAGGCATTCTGCCAGGCTTAAAGTCTGCGAGCTGTCAGTGGGGAAACTGAGTCAGGAGAATCCTGCCTTAGTCCAGGCTGAACAACCTGTCTCCCAACCTTCCCATGAGATCATCATTTTGCAGTTCATATCAGCATCTCACAGGTTTACTGGCATCATGGATCAGAGGCTCAGACTGCTTTTCTTGCTATCCATACCTGGAGTTAGACTCAGAACAGTCAATTAATAGTCCCACAAAATCTTAAAATAGAAGGCTCCAATAATCAGGTTTCAGATATAATTATAACTTCACACTAGCTAAGGAACATCTTTTGAAACAAGTCTTAAGTGGCTTGCATACCTTTCTTTAATCTTTCTAATTTCTGATTAAATAACAATCATAATAAGTTATTGCTCTAATAGATTTACATGTTTCCCAAACTACTCTATTTCTTTTTAACCCTGTTTAATCTAAAAGAATGACCTACATATATGATAAGTTCATTACGTTCATGAAATGAATTCAAATCAAAACAGAAACATTTAACTTTTCCATCAATGTGAAACATTACCAGGGGTTACATGCCTCCAAGAAACTTACACTGAAATTCTTTTCCCCAAACTAAAGATGTCTGATTTAGTCTCAGTAATTAATTCAGTCACCTGTTTTAACACTAATTGCTTTTATACCATTCTGTAACATGTAAAGACCTTATTCCAAGTTGGGACCTTTGTCCATTACACCCAAAGAGTTTTAGTTCCATTTGTCTAAAAGGGCCCTGGAAAACCTCACCTTTAAAGCTCCTTGGATTTCCTCAAGTGAAGTGGCTCTCTAGAGGCCCATAGAGGCATATCACTATGCCCTATAAATCCAGTTCTCCAGGTTACTGGTCACTCCCACCAAGACCATGCCTGGAACCCCCCAGACACCTGGGGCTACCCTTCCTCAGTCCCTTTGTATATAAGATAGTAAACTTTGACCTTCTTTAGCTGAATGATGACTTGGGTTGAATTCATTTAGACAGGACCCAGCATGTTGTTGTCTTTGGGTCCTCAACAATTCCATACCCTAGATGAAAAGCAAGAATATAATTAGATATAATCTCCACCTTATAACCAGACTCAAAAATAGCCAAAGAGGAAAATATTCCTTTACAAAGAACCCAATGGGGAAACTGAGTCAGAAGGATCCCATCCCAGGCTAAGGACACAATTGTCCCCTGAGGCTTTGCATTTGATGGCCAGTTTTACTAAACAAAAATTTTACCAGGACTCACATCTTAAATCTTAAATTTGTTCTAAAACCCAATCACTACAGATTATTTATCACCTAAACAAATTACTAGTTTAGGAACTCCATATACGGTTAACACTTTACATAGAGATTACAACTTTAACAAGGTGAAGGGCCACATCACTTGGGTGATCTTTTTAAACTCTCCAAATCTTAGCTGCCCTGGATGGGGATGGGGCCATTCCTCTCCTTCTACAACAGAAAGAGTTAGACATCACTCCACTGAGCATCTCCAGTTCAGATTAGATCTTAAGAAGTCCTTCTGTAATGACTGGACTTCAAAAGGAGGCTTTCTTAAAATTATCACAGAGCTTTCAGGAGTCATATCCTGGTCTCCCTTATCTTGTCCCTTATCTTCCAACCCCCCCTCCCCACAAAACCTGAAGTTATTATAACAAATTAGCTTACAAATATAAATTTGGTAGGTATAAAACATTTCTTCATACAATAGATATCTTCTTCTAAGAACAGTTTACAATTTATCACAAAACTCTCATGAACTTAATTGTCAAAAATTACAAGATCTAAAACCCAAGGCCTTTTCACATTTGGCCATAAGCTTCCTTTTATATACTTTTGTAAATGCTTGATTCGTACCAAAAACCAATTTTAGTTAAAACTTTCTTCTTAACAGCAGAAATGAGCTCTTTTTTAACATACTTAATACATCCTTAGATGGAACAGGCTTGAAAATCCATATATAAACCCATATATAAAAATATATGTATTTTTTCCCAAGGATTCTCATTTTCTCAATAGGAATTCTACAACGCAGAAATTCTTACACAGAATTCCTAACAGCTTTTTAAAACCAATTCACCATTAATTTAACAATGCAAATCCTAATATAACAACATTTAGATTTACTTAAAAATTTAACCTTATTTAAGTTTACTTAAACCTTTACATAAACCATTGCCCATTTAGCTAAATGCATCTCCACATCACTTTGCACATTTATTCATCCCCTTGCCACCATGTTGGTACACTATCACCTGATCAGATAGAGTCAGTTCAAATTTGATTGAGCTATTAATTATATTAAATCATGTTAAGTGATTTTTCTTTCTATCTTCTTAAAATACTTCCTCACATACTCACTACCTACTGAAACCATCTGAAACTGATCAATCCAGAAGTATTCAAACCTTCTTATCTACCTTTAATATTTGCAATCAAACCCGTATTCATCTTTCCAAGTCTCTCAATCCCATTACTCAGATTATTCAGTTCCTCCCCATCTTAACTATAACTATCTGCACTGGATTCTTATTCTAGCATAAACAAAGCAAAAGTTAACTCTACTATAGCAAACATCAGCATTTTCACTGCTTATTTATAACCAAGTATAAGTTTCAAATTATCAAATTTCTATCATATCCTTTTTAAAACCCCAGTGTACATATAACAAAATCCAAATTTGAAAATTGTATAACCATTACACTAGATTAATGTTGCATCTAACATATATCCATCCTTGTGTCAAGCCCTTTACAATCATAAATGTCAAATAACAATATCTTTTTCTGCTGAATCCTGATAGGAAGAGCATTCTCAGATGCTACTTTGTATTCCCGTTTTTTTCCTTAAGTAAAAGAAAATTTCTCTAGAAGGACCACATGGTTGACCATTTTCAGCTCTGAATAGCCTACTTCCTTTTACTCTACTTCCTTAAAGAGGGGAAATGCCATCCTCTGGCTCCCCTCCACCAGACAAGGAGCTTTCCCAATTAACTAAGACTGGGAAGGGTAACGTACCCCTTGTGCACACGGTCTGAGCACATGGACAGAGTTAATGCTTCTAAAAGAAATCACTGAAATTCTAAAGTGAATTAACAATTTTAAACACATTTGGTATCAGATACATTGGTATCTGATACATTGGTCTTTTGGTATCAGATATATTGACCCAATTCAAGTCTAAAGTACAGATTTTGCTTTGAGATCTCATTAAATCAAAACTCAACCTTTTAACTCCAGACTGCCAGTATTTTACTCTGCTAATTTCCATTACAAGAGAGATCCTCCTTTAGGTAAGGTAGGGAATGACCTGGCACTCCCATATCTGAGGAGAAAAGTGTTTCCCAGATTCAGAAAAAGTTTTGAATCAGATTAATTAAAGATCCTCCTTGTGCAGGCAAAAAGAACTAAGTAATTTAATACTGACAAAGTGTGACTTCCAAACATGAAGCCTGGGAGCTTAATAACTAATAGTAATGATTACAAATCACAGTAAACAATTTTTAAATCTTTAAATCCAATAACCTTCCATAACTTTGTCTATTGGTTTCCCAATCAAGCTAAACATTTTCTGAATTGGGATAGGGGAGGAGGGAGTACAAGGTCCAAACACATCCCACCCATATTCCTCCCCTCCTTTTATATTTAAAAGGATCCAAATACTCACCACTTCTTCCAGCTTCTTTATTCCTTAGAAAGAAACGTAGAGGTTAAGAGCCTAACAATTTAATTTAATTTAACAATTTAACTAACAGAGTCACATTTATTTTTTAAGTTGAATACTCTGCAAAGAGCAAAAATCTTTATTTTCACATTCACAACTTGGCCAGGATTCTAGAATGCAGAAAGAAAGCTTTTTTTTAAAGCAACTTCTTAAAAGTTTTCAAATTTTTCATTAACACCATTATCAAGCAAAACAGTAAAGTATTTTTTTCTCTCTCTCCAGCCCACTCGCTCCTCTGAGCTGCATTTACAATTTAACAAAACACTTCACAAACACAGAACAGATAGAGTAATACAGTTCCTCTTGATAACATTTAATAAAAATTTTTTACTTAATAAGGGCCAGAGCTCAAATTAAGCCTCGACCTAAAGTCTCTTTGTTCTCTGAAGCAAACTCAGAGAATGCCTCTTCCAATGTCAACAAAGCCAGACAGAGCTGACTTAGCATTTCTTAAGAGACCCTTAACCCAAGATACTATCTTGAAAAATGGGACATTTTACATATCTTAATATTTTGTGGACATATACTATGCTATGGCATGTTAATGGTAAAGAAAACACAGACATCCTGGGTCATAATTTCAATTGAAACTTTGTCAAACTCTGTTATCTTATTGTATTTACAACCTATGCAACTAAGAAATTCCTTTCTAATGGTCTAGTTAATCAATCATGAAAACCATAAATCTGAAGGACACAGACCACCTTGGATTGTCCGAAAACAGATTTAAGCCTGACCATTCTTGTACTGAGCAGCCAGATCTAATCCTGGCTCCATGGTCCATGTATTGTTAACTTTAAAGGGAATAACAATAAATATGTATGCATTTAGTTTGTTGCTTTTTCTTTACCAAACTTTCAGGTTGACACTCTCTTTTTAAGAAGTAAATTAGGGGAGGAGCCAAGATGGCAGAGTGGGGAGGAGCCAAAATGGCAGAGTAGAAAGACTCACGTATGCTAGCTCCAAATCCACAGCCCATAAATTATCTGTAAGAAGAACTTCCCACAAATTCTGGATCACTGCAAGGTGCACAGAAACACAGTGAAAGAGATTTCCATTCCAGAGAGCCCTGGAGAGTGGTCCCCAGGGGTCTGTTGCACCCCGGAAAGCAGACCCCACCCCAGCGCTGCCCTGGCCATGGCCCAAGAGGAGCAGATCCAAGCAGGCTTCAGGGACGGAATCTCCGGTGGCCGGGAAGGTCCCTCCGGCCACAGGTGCTACAGGTCAGGGAGAGAGACGTCTGGGCTGGCTAAGAGGGGAGTGGGGTGTCTCTGTGACTCGGGCCCCCTTGGGAGGCAGCAGCAGAGGGAGTGGCAGAGGCAGCAGCAGAGGTAGAGGCAGAGGCAGAGTCAGTGGCAGAGGCAGCAGAGTCTGGACTCCCCGAGAAGCAGGCAGAAGTTCAGGTCTCTGCATAAACCTCCTGAGGGAAATGAGCCTGGGAGGTGGCCCTGCCCCCACCTGCTCCATTACTGAAGGTCTCTGCATAAAGCCCCTGAGGAAACTGAGCCTGGGAGGCGGCCCTGCCCCCACCCCAGCACCAGAACTTAAGCTCACATTGAATAGCAGCCGCTCCCACCACAGATAGCCCTGAGACTGGGAAGCAGCATTTGAATCTCAGACCTCAAGCACTAGCTGGGCAGATATAGGCAGGGGAGGAGAGGAATCTCAGAAGTCAGGTAACTGGCTGGGAAAATGCCCAGAAAAAGGAAGCAGAATAAGACCATAGAGAACTACTTTATTCGGGAAGAGATGTTCCTTCTCCCCTTCATTTCTGATGACGAAGTACAATGCCTGCCATCAGAGAAAAACGTGGAGATCGGGGCCTCTCTATCCCAGACATCCAAGGTGGATGTCCGGTGCACTCAGGCCATGGAAGAGCTCAAAAAGGATTTTGAAAATCAAGTTAGACAGGTGGAGGAAAAACTGGGAAGAGAAATGAGAGAGATGCAAGAAAAGCATGAAAAATGGGTCAATACCTTGCTAAAGGAGACCCAAAAAAATGCTGAAGAAAATAACACCTTGAAAAATAGGCTAACTCAATTGGCAAAAGAGGTTCAAAAAGCCAATGAGGAGAAGAATGCTTTCAAAAGCAGAATTAGCCAAATGGAAAAAGAGGTTCAAAAGTTCACTGAAGAAAATAGTTCTCTCAAGATTAGAATGGAGCAGATGGAGTCTAATGACTTTCTGAGAAACCAAGAAATCATAAAACAAAACCAAAAGAATGAAAAAATGGAAGAGAATGTGAAATATCTCATTGGAAAAACAACTGACCTGGAAAATATCCAGGAGAGACAATTTAAAAACTATGGGACTACCTGAAAGCCATGATCAAAAAAAGAGCCTAGACATCATCTTTCATGAAATTATCAAGGAAAACTGCCCTGAGTTTCTAGAAACAGAGGGCAAAATAAGTATTCAAGGAATCCATTGATCACTGCCTGAAAGAGATCCAAAAAGAGAAACTCCTAGGAACATTGTGGCCAAAATTCCAGAGTTCCCAGGTCAAGGAGAAAATATTTCAAGCAGCTAGAAAGAAACAATTCCAGTATTGTGGAAATAAAATCAGGATAACACAAGATCTAGCAGCTTCTACCTTAAGGGATAGAAGGGTGTGGAATAGGATATTCCAGAGTTCAAAGGAACTAGGACTCAAACCAAGAATCACCTACCCAGCAAAACTGAGTATAATACTTCAGGAAATAATATGGTCTTTCAATGAAACAGAGGACTTTCAAGCATTCTTGATGAAAAGACCAGAGCTGAAAAGAAAATTTGACTTTGAAACAAAAGAATGAGAAGAAGCATGAAATAGCAAACAGCAAAGGGAAGTCATAAGGGACTTACCAAAGGTGAACTGTTTACATTCCTACATGGAAAGACAATATTTGTAACTCTTAAAACATTTCAGTATCTGGGTAGTTGGTGGGACCACACACAGATGTACACACACACACACACGCACACACAGACACATACACACAAGCATGCACACACAGAGACAGAGAGCACACAGTGAATTGAATAGGATGGGACCATATCTTAAAAGAAATTAAGGTAAATGGTGAGAGAGAAATGTAGTGGGAGGAGAGAGGGTGAAATGGAATGGGGTTAATTATATCTCATTCAAGAGGCAAGCAGGAAACTTTTTAGTGGAGGGAAAATGAGGAGAGCTGAGAAAAAAACATGAAGTTTACCCTCATCACATTCGACTAAAGGAAGGAGTAAAATGCACACTCATTTTGGTATGAAAACCTATCTTACAGTACAGAAAAATGGGGAAGAAGGAGATAAGCAGGGAGGGAGGGATGATGGAAGGGAGGGCAATGGAAGAAGGGAGTAATTTGAGGTCAACACTCTTGGGGAGGGACAGGATCACAAGACAGAATAGAAACAATGGGGGGCAGAATAGGATGGAGGGAAATACAGTTAGTCTTATACAACATGACTGTTATCGAAGTCATTTGCAAAACTACACAGATATGGCTTATATTGAATTGCCTGCCTTTCCAAAGGGAATGGGTGGGGAGGGAGGGATGGGGAGAATTTGGAACTCAAAGTTTTAGGAACAAGTGTTGAGTATTGTTCTTGCTACTAGGAAATAAGAAATACAGTTAATGGGGAATAGAAAGTCATCTGGCCCTACAGAACAAAAGAGAAGATGGGGACAAGAGAAAAGAGGGATGATAGAAGAGAGGGCAGATTGGTGATAGGGAAAATTAGAATGCTTGGTGTATTGGTGTGGGAGGAGGGGAGAAAAGGGGAGAAAATTTGGAACCCAAAATTTTGTGAAAATGAATGTAAAAAGTTAAATAAATAAATATAAACTATATAAAAAAAAGAAGTAAATTAACTTTAGATTAGACCCATCAAAATTCAACTATTCATCTCAATTTCCTCTGACTAACTCCAAGTCAATTCTAAGGATTCAATTCCTCCTTAATAAGCTCACTCCAGCTTCTGGGAGAACCACCTAAATGTCCTGACACTAGATGGCTTAGGGAAATGCAGGCCAGTCGCTGTTGGGACTAAAACTTCCCTGGGCCCTAGTAACCACCATAGTTCTTTTGACCTGGTTGTAGATCGAATCCTCCCAATATCCCAAGGGGCTCTCCTTGCCATGGATCAGATTCCTGGGATTCTATCCAAGTTTTCTCCATTTGCGTAGTGCCAATAAAAAAAAAACAAAAAAACAACCAAACACAACTTCCGGACAAGAAAAAGGGGCCACAAAGAGTTTGCCACTCTGAACTCCCCTTCCTCAGTAAAAGATTGATCCAGAGTGGAAGTTCCTGGGATGACATGGTCTTTGCTCAGTGTGACTTAACGTGGTCTGCCAGCAAAGTTTTCTCCCTTCCTTCCTTCCTCTGAATTCCTGCCCATGGTCCAAGGTTGCATGCTTGGACTGCAGGAGATGTAACTTACACGGACTGTAAAAAAAAAACAAAAAACAACAAACCCAAAAAAACACATTTTCTTACAGGAGTGCTCATCCTGTAAATTTAATCTACATCCTCCAAGGCAGCAAGTCAGGTGCCCCTTATTTGGGGGAGTCCCATGTTGGCTTCCATGTTTGTTAGAGACAAACTTGACACACAAAAACAGTATCAAGAAAAAATTATTAGAAAATGGAGTCCAGAGTAGGGAAGGCCTACATCCCTTATCCCAAAGGAATGGGTAGCTTCCAGCATGGCCACTAGAAGGACTATGACCAGGTTAGGATGAGGCAGGACACTTATAGAGTTCTGAACTTTGGATTTCCTGAGATACCGTCCCCTGTTCATGTGAATTCATGTTCTCCTCTGACAGGCTCTTCCTCACACAGCTCCTTGGACCTGCACACTCGTTTCTCACCTCTAACCTGTCCATTTTAGGTCACAACCCCCTATCAAGGTGTCAAAATAAAACTTTCTTCTTGTTTTCCCACAAGTAGGCAAACCCTTGGTGAAGATGGACCTCAGGAACTAGGAGAGAATGCCCCAAATGAACTCCCAGCGAAAGAGGAGAGGAACGTGCAGAAGAAATACCATCCAAGAACAAATTGATGAAAAACATATACCCAGAGAGATTCTGGATACAGGGACACTGATACTATGTCAATGCCTATACCTGGACCACAGAGGAAGTACTCTGCTCAGCTGAACACAAGCAGTGGGACTGAATGCCCCTTATGGGGACCCAGGAACCATCCAAGGCACCAGAAGCCACAGCAGGAGATCCTCCAAGGGGCTCTTGTGAGGGAACCCCACAGAAATTGCTCGGGAGACATTGTGTTCCCCTGGCAAGGAAAAGGGAATTGACAGCCAGAGTATACCCAGGATTCAATAACTCACAGCAGGAATGGAGGTGAAGATAGGCTCTAGTAGACATGACAGAAATATTTCCATAGCCTTCCCGTTGACCCAGGATAGTTCCAGCATATACATGGAAAGCACCAGAGCAGCTAGAATGGCCTAAAATCCAGAACCAGGCAAAGAAAGAAGGCATCTGCAACATAAAAGGCTAAGAGACAAGTAATAATTCACAGCAGGGGCCCCCCCTGAAGTTGCAGCACCAAAACTCTAGAATGATCCCTTTAAGTTCACAGGAAAGTAGACAGTCCCGTGGTCAACAGGGACCCCAGGAATTAGACCAGAATGCCCCAAATGAACTCCTCAGTGAAAAAGGACAAGAATGTTCTAGAAGAAATCCAAAATGGGAAGAAATTGGTTAAAAAAAAGTAGGCCCAGAGAGAAGTTGGAGTAGGAACAAAGATGCTACATCACAGCCTATAGGGGGACCACAGAGGAAGTGTTTTGCTCAACTGAACACAAGTAATGGGCCTGAATTCCCAGTAAAGTGGAGACAGAAACCATCTAAGAGGCCAGGTGCCACAGCAGGAGGTCTTTCCTGGGGCTCTGCTGTGGCAGTGCCACAGAAAATGATCTAGGGACATTATGATTACTGGGGAAAGTCTCCTGGATTAGAAGGAGTATCTGTGGATGAGTCAATTCCCTGCTAAGTATACCATAAGACAAAAGAGGATGAACCTGAAACACAGCCCTCAACTCAGAGCTGGCTTTTACCGTGGAACTACACCATGGACTACAGAAAAGATCCCTTCATATCTGTTAAAAGATGTTCTTGTGACCTTCAATATTCATTCAGTTGTGACAGACAATAGGATCTCAACCAGAATCCCCTCAATTAATTGCCCAGAAAAAACAAGTCAAAGAGAACAACAAGAAAGCCCATGCAGAAGCAGTTAGTGAACCAGCTACTTGGCTGTAGAATGACCCTGGAAGTGTCAACAATACACGTGGTCCCAAGGCAATCCGTCAGTCTGGAAGGAAAGCAGGAGGTGGAACAGAAGCACCTGAAATGGAGACCCAGGTATAGAGGAAAGTAACCTTACATATAATCCCCTCCATGGGCCAGACCTTCACAGCAGGGGGACCTATGTTGGAATCTGGGACAGAATCCTTAACGTGGATCAACCAACAGTTTACAGACCTAATAAAGTAGAATGGTAGAAAAGCACAGCTAGAAGGAGGCTAGAATTTCCTGAAAGTATGCCCCTGGTCAAGAAAAGGGAAAGGACAGACAGAATCCACGTAGAATTCAATAACTAACAATGGGGATGAGGGTGAGGATGAGCTCTAGCAGACACCCTAGAAATGTATCCACAGACTGCCTGTCGGGGCTGGACAGTTCCAATGTAGACATGAAAAGGTGCAGTGGGGGCTGAATGGTCTGAAACCCAGATCCAGGCAAAGAGAAGAGGAATCTGCAACACAAAAGGCTAAGGGGAAATTAACGCTTCACAGCATGGGGTTCCACCCTGAGGTTCCAGCATCAACCCACTGCAGAGATCCTTGAACAATGACTGTAGAGTAGACAGCTCCTGGTTCAATACGGACCTGAATGCTAGGCCAGAGTCCCCCAAATGAACTCCTCAGAGATAAGAATGGTCAAAAACAAATCTAACCCAGGAACAAATTGGTTAAAAAAAAGAGCCCAGAGAGACTTTGGCTGCTATGTCACAGCCTACAGGTGGACCTCAGAGGAAGTAAGTGTTCTGCTCAACTGAACACAAACAATGGGCGTGAATGCCCCTTATGGGGGACCCAGAAACCTGCCAAGGTGCCAGGTGCCACAGCAGGAGTTCCTCTAAGGGGCTCTGGTGAGGGAAACCCACAGAAACTGATCTAAGCACATTGTGTTTTCTGAGACATATCTCATGGGTTAAAGGGAGCATCTATGGATAGGCCAGTTCCCAACAACCTGAGTGATAGAGCAAAAGAGGATGAATCTGAAACCAAGCCCTCAACTTACAGCTGCCTGTCATCCATGGGACTACACCATGGAAGACAGAACAGATCCCCTCATATCTGTCAAAAGATGTTCTTGCCACCTTCAATATTCCCTCCATCATGACTGACAATATGATCTCAGTCAGAATCCCCCTAATCAGCTGTCCGATGAAAATGAGTCAAAGAGAGCAACAAGAAAGCCCACCCAGAAGTATTCAGTGAAGTGGCTCCTTGGGCTGTAGAATGACCTGAAAAGTGTCTACAATTAACTAGACATGGGCCCAAGGCAATCCTTTAGGCTAGAGGGAAAGCAGGAAGTTGACCTTAAGCTCCTGAAATGGAGACCTAGGTATAGATATAGATGAAGGTAATCTTATACAAAATCCCATCCATGGGCCATGCCTTCAAGGGGGTGGGGGTGGGGGGTGGAGGGAGTGGTTACATTGGAATCTGGGTTAAGAATACTTCATCTGCATCCACCAAGAATTTGCAGACCTGATGAAGTAGAACGGTGGAAAAGCAAAGCTAGAAGGAGACCAAAATTTCTCCAAATTATGCCCCTGGTCAAGAAAAGGGAATGGACAACTAGAATTCATGTAGAATTCAATCACTAACAATGGGGATGAGGCTGAGGATGGGCTCTTGCAGACAGCCCAGAAATTTATTCACAGGCATGAATGGCCTGAAATCCAGACCCACACAAAGAGAAGAGGAATATGCACCACCAAAGGCTAAGAGGGAAGTAATGATTCACATCAGGGGATCCCACCCAAGCTTCCAACACCAACCCAACATAGTGATCCTTGAACAATCACTGGAGAGTAGACAGCCCCTGGTGTAAGAAGGACCCGACCACTGGGCCAGAATCCCCCAAATGAACTCCTCAGTAAAAAGAAGAATGGTCAAAAAGAAATCCAACCCAGGAACAAATTGGTTCAAAAAAATGAGCCCAGAGAGACTTCAGAATGAGGGACACTAATGTTATGTCACGGCATGTAAGTGGAACACAGAGGAAGTGTTCTGCTCAACTGAACACAAGCAAGGGGCCCGAATGCCCAGGAAGGGGAAAACAGGAATAGAAAAAGTAGGAGGTCCTCCAAGGGGCTCTGGTGAAGGAACTCCAGAGAAATTGATCCAAGCACATTGTGGTTGCTCAGAAAAATCACCTGTGTCAGAGGGAGCATCTGTGGAACTGCCAATTCCCTGCTAAGTATGCCTTAGAATAAAAGAGGGTGAATCTGATGCAAAGCTCTCAACTTACAGCAGGCCATCACTGCAGGGGGTCCTTCCATGGACCACAGAACAAGTGCCATCAAAACAGTGAAAAGATATACTTGTGACCTTCAATATTCCCTCAGTCATGACTGACAATAGGATCTCTACCAGAACCATCTAAATCCACTGCCCAGCCAATGAGAGTCAGAAAGCAGAACAAGAAAGCCCATGCAGAAGCACTCAGTGAACCAGCAATCTGGCCTTTAAAAGTGACCCTAGAAATGTCTCCACTGAGTAAATGTAGCCCCAAGGCAATCCTTCTGGCTTTAAAGAAAGAATGAAGTGAACAAGAAGCACCTGAAATGGAAACCCAGGGAACGAGAAAGGGAATCTACCACTAAATCTCAATCAAAAAATAGGCCATCACCCTAGGGGGTCCTACATTGCACTCTGGGCCACATTTCCTCACATCCATCCACCAAAAGTGTACAGAACTTAGTTCAATGGAGGAAAAGCACAGTCAGTAGTAGGCCCAAGTACACCCAAAGTATACCCCTGGTCAAGGACAGGAATATACAGCCCACAACCACCCAGAATTCAATAGTTCACAGTAATAAGCCAATGGATGGGCTCTGGCAAAGATAGCAGAAATCGAACCACAGACTGTATATCTGCTGAAGACAATTGCACCGTTTACATAGAAAGGACAGAGGCACCAGAAGTGCCTGAAATCTCGCCCAAGGAAGAGAGTTGAGGTATCTTCCACAAAATCCCATCCATAGGTCAGGCCCTCACACAGTGGGGTCTATCTTTGCACTCTGGGCCAGATTCCATAAAGGAGATTCACCAACAGTTTGCAGCCCTGAGAGAGAACAATGGTGGAACAGCACAGCTAGAACTGGGACAGAATTCCCCCAAAGTATTCCCCTGGTCAAGAAAAGGGAGTGCACAGCCAAAGCCCACTCAGAATTCAGTCACTCCCAGTGGGGGCAGAGGATAGCCTGTAGCATACACTAAACAAATCTATCCACAGACTGCCTATTGGCCCACGAGGGTTCCAGTGTATCCATGGAAATGACCAGAGAACCTACAATGGTCTGAAATCAAGACCCAGGACTTAGAAGAGGAATCTGCATCAAAAAAATCTAAGTTTTAAGGCTTGATTCACAGCATGGGGTCCCAAGTGAGGTTCCAGTAGTAACCCACTAAAATGATTCATGAACAGTCACTCAAAAGTAGATAGCTCCTTTGTCAAGGGGGATCCCAGGAACCAGGCCACAATCCCCCAAATGAACTCAGGGAGAGAGGAGAAGATTGTGCAAGAAGAAATTTAACCTGGTAACAAACTGCTTAAAAGAAATAGGTCTGGAGAGATTTAGGATTCAGGGACTCTGGTCCTATGCCTCGGCCTAGAGAGGGACTGTAGACTAAAGGTCATTCTGAAAGGAACACAAGAAATGGGCCTCAGTGTCCTGTAAGAATAAGTACAGAAACCATCCAAGGTGCCAATAATCACAGCAGGATATCTTCCAAAAGGCTCTAGTGAGGGACAAATGGGGACAGAGCAACAGACAGATGGGGACACATGGAGACACTGATGGGAAAATACGGACAGAAAAGAGACACACGGAAAGATGAGGACACACAACAGATGAGGACACATGGACAGAGAAAGGGGGGCACAAAGCCAGATGGGGACACATGAACAGACAGATTGGCAAACACAGATGGGGAAACATGGACAGACAGATAGGGACACACAGAGTAGCCAAGGAGCAATGGTGAGGGAACCCCACAGAAATGGATCTGGGGACATTCTGGGAACTGGAAAAAGCCTCCTGGAGAAGGAAACACATCAGTGTTGGAGCCGTGAGCTGATCCAAACATTCTGGAGAGCCATTTGGAACTATGCCCAAAGGGCTACAAAAATGTGCATACCCTTTGACCCAGCAATACCACTTCTAGGACTGTATCCCTAAGAGATCATAAAAATGGGAAAGGGTCCCACATGTACAAAAATATTTATAGCAGTACTCTTTGTGGTCACCAAAAACTGGAAATCAAGGGGATGCCCATCAATTGGGGAATGGTTGAATAAATTATGATATATGGATGTAATAGAATACTATTGTGCTATAAGAAATGATGAACAGGAAGACTTCACAGAGGCCTGGAAAGACTTATATGATCTGATGCTGAGCAAAAGGAGCAGAACCAGGAGAACTTTGTACACAGCAACAACTACACTGTGGGAGGATTTTTCTGGTAGGTACAGAACTTCATTGCAATGCAAGGACTTAACAAATTCCAAATGGTCTCTTAAAGGAAAATGCTTACCACATGCAGAGAAAGAATTATGGAATTTGATCGCAGAATGTAACATCATTTTCTGTGTATTATGTTTTGGTTTTTATAATTTCTCTCATTCATTTTAATTCTATGCAACATTACTAAGGTGAAAATGTACTTAACAGGAATGTATGTGTAGAATCTATATAAAATTGTATAATGTCTTGGGGGGAGGGACGGGGGAAGGAGAAGGAAAAATCTAAGTTATATGGAAGTGATTGTTGAACACTGAAAACAAATAAAATAAAATAAATAAGAAAATGAAATAAAATGATCCATGAACAGTCACTCAAGAGTAGATAGCCCCTTTGCCAAGAGGGACCCCAGGAACTATACAGGCAACAATACCCCAAATGAACTCCTCAGGAAAAAGGAGAAGAATGTGCAAGAAAAAATCCAATCCCATAACAAATTGCTTAGAAGAAACTGGCCCAGAGAGCTTTCGGATGCAGGGACACTGGTGCTCTGCCTCGACCTCAAGAAGGACCATAGACTAAGGGTCATACCGAAAGGAACACAAGCAATGGGCCTCAGTGCCCTGGGAGGGAAAAGAGAAGAACCATCCAAGGTGCCAGCAACCACAGTTGGAGGTCTTCCAAGAGACTCTAGGGAGGGACAGATAGGGACACACAGACAGATGGGGGCACATGAACAGACAGATGGGTTACACAGACATAAAACTGTGGATACACAGACAGATGGGGACACACAGAAGGGGACACATGAATGAACAGATTGGGAAATACATATGGGGAATCACAGACAGACAGACATGCAACATGACTAAAGTATTTAATAGGAATGTATGTGTAGAGCCTATATAAAACTGTATGCCATCTCAGGGAGTAAGTGGGAAGGTAGAGGGGAAGGCGAGGAGGAAGGGGAAAAATTTAAGATACATGGAAATGATTATACAACACTGAAAACAAATGAAATAAAAACTACTAACTACCCCCTCCAAAAAAGAAATTCAAGAATACTACAAATAAAATGTCATCTCTTGCCCACTGAAAAAAAAATTAAAAAAAGATATATAAGGTGCAATCTTGTCTCCCCTACGTACAAGATTCACCATTTGGTGCTACTTTTGTCTGATGCTCCTATTGGAGCAATGGACTTCAGAAATAATAACTCACACCATCTGAGGAGAGGGGGAGATGGAAGGGAGGAAAGGATAGAATTTGGAATTCAAAATTTTTTTAAAAGAACGTTAAAAATTGTTTTTACATGTAATTTTGGGGAAAATTTTTTTAATATAAATTTATTTATTTGACTTTTTACATTCCTTTTCACAAAATTTTGGGTTCCAAATTTTCTCCCCATTTATCCCCTCCCCCCAACCCCAATACACCGAGCGTTCTAATTTTCCCTATCACCAGTCTGCCCTCTCTTCTATCATCTCTCCCTTCCCTTGTCCCCATTTTCTCTTTTGTCCTGTAGGGCAGATGACATTCTATTCTGCATTAACTGTATTTCCTATTTCCTTTTAGCAAGAACAATACTCAACACTTGTTTCTAAAACTTTGAGTTCCAAAATCTCCCCATCCCTCCCTCCCCACCCATTCCCTTTGGGAAGGCAGGCAATTCAATATAGGCCATATCTGTGTAGTTTTGCAAATGACTTCCATAAGAATCGTGATGTGTAAGACTAACTGTATTTCCCTCCATCCTATCCTGCCCCGCATTGATTCTATTCTGTCTTTTGATCCTGTCCCTCCCCAAGAGTGTTGACTTCAAATTGCTCCCTCCTCCCATTGCCCTCCCTTCCATCATCCCCCAGACCCTGCTTATCTCATTCTCCCCCACTTTCCTGTATTGTAAGATAGGTTTTCATATGAAAACAAGTGTGCATTTTATTCCTGCCTTTAGTCGAATGTGATGAGAGTAAACTTCATGTTTTGCTCTCAACTCTCCTCTTTTACCTCCACTAAAAAGACTCCTGCTTGCCTCTTGAATGAGAGATAATTTACCCCATTCCATTTCACCCTCTTTCCTCCCACTACATCTCTCTCACCATTTACCTTAATTTCTTTAAAAATATGGTCCCATCCTATTCAATTCGCTCTGTCTCTGTATGTGCATGCATGTGTGTATGTGTGTGTGTGTGTGTGTGCGTGGTCCTACCAACTACCCAGATACTGAAAAGTTTTAAGGGTTACAGATATTGTCTTTCCATGTAGGAATGTAAACAGTTCACCTTTGGTAAGTCCCTTATGACTTCTCTTTGCTGTTTACTTTTTCACACTTCTTCTCATTCTTTTGTTTGAAAGTCAAATTTTCTTTTCAGCTCTGGTCTTTGCATCAAGAATGCTTGAAAGTCCTCTGTTTCATTGAAAGACCATATTTCCCCCTGAAGTATTATACTCAGTTTTGCTGGGTAGGTGATTCTTGGTTTGAGTCCTAGTTCCTTTGACTTCTGGAATGTCCTATTCCATGCCCTTTGATCCCTTAATGTAGAAGCTGCTAGATCTTGTGTTATCCTGATTGTATTTCCACAATACTGGAATTGTTTCTTTCTAGCTGCTTGCAATATTTTCTCCTTGACCTTGGAATTCTGGAATTTGGCCATAATGTTCCTAGGAGTTTCTCTTTTTGGATCTCTTTCAGGCGGTGATCGATGGATTCCTTCAATATTTATTTTTCCCTCTGGTTCTAGAATCTTAGGGAAGTTTTCCTTGATAATTTCATGAAAGATGATGTCTAGGCTCTTTTTGTGATCATGGCTTTGAGGTAGTCCCATAAATTTTAAATTGTCTCTTCTGGATCTATTTTCCAGGTCAGTTGTTTATCCAATGAGATATTTCATATTATCTTCCATTTTTTCATTCTTTTGGTTTTGTTTTGTAATTTCTTGGTTTTTCATAAAGTCATTATCCTCCATCTGTTCCATTCTAATTTTGAGAGAACTATTTTCTTCAGTGAGCTTGTGAACCTCTTTTTCCATTTGGCTAATTCTGCTTTTGAAAGCATTATTCTCCTCATTGGGTTTTGGAACCTCTTTTGCCAATTGAGTGAGCCTATTTTTCAAGGTGTTATTTTCTTCAGCATTTTTTGGGGTCTCCCTGAGCAGGGTATTGACCTGTTTTTCATGCTTTTCTTGCATCTCTCTCATTTCTCTTCCCAGTTTTTCCTCCACCTGTCTAACTTGATTTTCAAAATCCTTTTTGAGCTCTTCCATGGCCTGAGCCCATTGGATATCTGTTTTGGATGTTTGGGGTACATAGGCCTTGGCTTCTATGTCTTTCCCTGATGGTAAGCATTGTACTTCCTCATCAGACATGAAAGGAGGAAACATCATCTGTTCCCCAAGAAAGTGGCCTTCTATGGTCTTATTTTTCTTCCCTTTTCTGCGCATTTTCCCAGCCAGTTACTTTGCTTCTGAGATTCTTCTCCACCCCTGTCTACATCCACCCAGCTAGTGCTTGGGGTCTGAGATTCAAATGCTGCTCCCCAGCCTCAGGGCTTTCAGTGGCAGGCAGGGATGCTAGTCAATGTGAAGTTAAATTCTGGTGCTCAGGTGGGGGCACGGCCGCCTCGCAGGCTTAGTTCCCTCAGGGGGTTTATTCAGAGACCTTTAGTAATGAAGTGGAGCTCCTGTCTGCTCCGGAGGTCCCGGGCCACTGCTGCCTCTGCCACTGCCTCTGCAGCTGCCTCCTGAGGGGGACTGAGTTATGGAGACACCCTGCTCCCCTCTCGGCCAGCCCAGAAGTCTCTCTCCCTGACCTGTAGTGCCTGTGGGTGAAGGGACCTTCGTGGCCGCCAGAGATTCCATCCCTGAAGCCTGCTCAGATCTGCTCCTCTCAGGGCTGTGCGGCCAGGGCAGCACAGGGGTGGGCTCCGCTGTCCGGTGCACGACGGACCTTTGGGGTTAGTTTTTCAGGGCTCTCTGGAACGGAAATTTCCTCCATTGCATTTCTGCATGGCTTGCACTGCTCCAGAATTTGTGGAGAGTTCTTTTTACAGAAAATTTATGGGCTGTGGGTTCAGAGCTAGCATACCTGAGTCTTTCTGCTCTGCCATCTTGGCTCCTCCCCTGAAAATTTTTTTTAAATAAAAAAATTGCCTCTGCTGTGACCAGTTTTTGAGATGTCAAGTATTGTTGTGTGGATGGGTGTGTCACCTCTACAGATGGGTATAAATAGAGGTCCAGAGCTCACTGAAAAGCCTAAAGTTGGGCCAACAAGCCCTAAGACGGAGAGCATCACCTTCCCTCCCGTAGGAAAGTGAGCGATAACCCAAAGATACCGAGCTAATTGAAAATTGGGGCTCAAGGTTGTGTACTGGTCATTCTAGATATTCTGAGTAAAAATATCAGTCTCTCTACAAAGATTTTCAGGTTGGGACTCAAGGTTGTTTACTGGTCATTCTACATTTTCTGAGGGAAAATCTCAGTCCCTCTGCAAAGGTTTTCAAGTTGAGGCTCAAGATTGTTTACTGCTCATTCTGGACTTTCTGAGGGAAAATCTCAGTCCCTGTGCAAATATTTTCAAATAGGAGACTTGACTTCCAGCCTCTTAGAACCATGCCATTCTGAAGTCAGGTAAGGTCCCTTGGCTCATTTATCCTGACCACCAAACCCTGCGACATTAATGTCATGTGGACATATCCTACACATTCAAAAGAACATGATACAAATAGACACTTGGTGTTTTCAGTGGAGGAGTATATAGAAACCTCCACCTTTGGAGAGCCTCACATTTCAAGGGGTCAGGAGGTTTTTTTTAATCTATTCCTTTTGCAGCTGCAGAAGCAGTATCAGGAGCAAGTCTCTCTAACTAAGATCCTTGCAAGGTCTTCCTCAGCATCAGGTTCCTGATAGACAATGTCACTTTCCTGGGGCTGCAGGAGCACTCTGAATTACAGCATGCAAGACAGCATGAAGCCAATGAGGAACAGCATCCTACAGCCTGTTTCCAGCAAGTTAAGGACACCTCTGTGATGTGATGCTGATCATTCTAGATGCACTTTGCACTTCAGTTTTTTCTCTTTTTTTTGGCTTTCATCTCTGTTGGTCACTAAATAAAGTGCCTGCTTATGAACAACTCAAGATTTCTTGTGTCTTTAATAATCTTCATTTGTCAGTGGAATTGAAATATCTAAAATTCTGAATTAACTGGCATTACATACAAAAATAATTCTAGAAACATTCACAAGAAAATTCAGAATAAAGCCACTCTGACGATATCCATTGGACTTCCCTTAATTGGGACTAGAAATTGAGGCATAACATAGGAGAAAGGGACAAAATTATCTCTGCAGAGAAAATAGTCTATTTGTAACTGTCAAGACTCAATGATAATTAATAAAAAAGAGACCATGTCACAAAACAAAGAGGAATAAGAGACGTGTCATTCTACGTAAGAAAATGGTTTAAAACTTAGTCAAGATTTACTAGCAATCACAACACTTTAGAAACAATATTGATAAGCAGCCATATTAGTTTATAGATCAAGTACAACAAATGAAGGATTACACTGTTGACTTTTTCTACAGCAAAAATTAGTTGGCAGAAATTAAAGAATCTCAAGGAAATAAAGAATGCCCTGTTGTCCAAGGTTCTAAAGTTGGGGAGGGTGTGGCAGCATTTAGTGGAAGGTCCAAGTGTTGTCAGTAGGTATGTGTCAGATGTTTCTTACATACAGATAAGCCAAACTAAATGTAGGGGGTTGGGCCACCAGGTTGTTTTTCCACAACAAACCATTATTGGATACAAGGAAGGAACAAAGGTTCATTAAAGGACTGACTTGGAAGGAGTATATAATTGAGAAAATGCAGATATGATAATGGAAGAATCTGTGATATACTAATAGAGGGTGCTCCCAACATACAAGCTCCCTTCATCAATGCAGATTACATCCACCATCTGTAAGTTTATTTAGTCCCTACAGCACAAAGGTTAACTTGCCTCAGGGTAAGTGTTCTTCATATCCTAACTCTGTCACTTGTATGTTATTTCTGTCATCCTTGATTCTCTTTGTCTCAGGCAACATCCTAGGACTTACTGAATTAGGTTCCACACGCAAACTTCTGAACATGGAGTGTATTACAGGTTATTGACATATATGTATCCATAAAAACTTGGGTAAAGTTTGGGAAGCCAAGGTCAGACCTATCCCCAAGACAATGCAGCTACAAACCTCATGCCTAGGAGACTAGATCGTTGTCACACTGATACTTAAAATTAAGCATTTCTTTGGAGCTGAGTGGGCTGAATTTCAAAAGAAG
The DNA here is from genome assembly GCA_023548195.1 of Bettongia penicillata ogilbyi. Classification (NCBI taxonomy): domain Eukaryota; kingdom Metazoa; phylum Chordata; class Mammalia; order Diprotodontia; family Potoroidae; genus Bettongia; species Bettongia penicillata. The sequence continues at coordinate 6,429,227 of JAJHZJ010000098.1, forward strand.
CATTTGTAAAGAGGTAAGAGTAGTGATAAGAACTCAAAAGAATTTCACAACAAATAATCTATGGAAAACTCTCAGTACTACTCCTGTGTCTCCCCCCTCCAAATAATCTCTGTGAAATCTTGGGGTCATGTCACATGATGTCATTTTATAGTATAGTCTGAATGTAGAGGGATATACCAGAGACATAGAAGACTAGCATGATAGTAATACAGATCCTTCTTCATATGCTGAGCTGGGGTTGGTATAAGCATGAGAGACTGGCTTTCTTTTTCCTTGTGCTGCCTTCAAACCCAGTGTTCAGGGGCTTTCTTACATCCCCACAGTGGTGAATGACAATAGTCTCCTCAGCGATGTTCACAAGCATGGCTTGGATTCTCATACTGGGGGCATTTCTGCCCAGGGTAGATAGTTATAACCATCCCCAGCATGTTCTGTGTCATGGGGACATTACTGCTGGGGAGGATGGAGATGGAAATGTCACCATTGGCCTTGGTGTTTTTGAGAATCACCTGGAGCCTGCCCTGCTCCTGGAGGCCCCCCACACCTGCTTGGAAGATTGTTTGCCACAGCCAGCACAGGCATCTCACAACCAGGGAAAGCAGGTAGCACATGGAACCCTGTAAGGTGAATCTGAGTCAATCTCGTGACAAAAGGTGACCAGAGGTTAGCAAATCCATTGGGCTCCTGTGTAGAGACCCTGACCTGTGAGATGTCCAGGGGACCTCAGCAGCTGTCGTCATCACTGTCTTCATCATCATCATCTTCATAGATACTTTTAAACTTATTGAAAGATTTCAATATGCTTTATGTGTTCACTTCAACAATTCTATGACATCAGTGAGAATGGGCTTAAGACCTGGTGGTGCAGGGAGTAAGAGGTCTGGACATGGAATTGTGGGATTGAGTTCTAGCATTGCCCCAGACACCAGCTCTCTGTGTGATCCTGGGCAGGGCATTCAATCATCCTTGCCCCATCTGTAACATGAGGGTAACAATAACACCTAACTCTGCTCTCTATATAAATGATTGGTTGACATAAATTCTTTATACCTTAGTTTGTGGTTAGTGTTTCTGAGGGTTCTGTGCTTATTTAAATAAAAAAGAAATTCCCTGATTTCCATGCAGGTTTCCAACACAGTGTTTCCCATGTGATACTTAAGTGTGTAAGCCCTTTCAAGTTCATCTTCCTGTTTCAGTTTGTCTCATATCTTAGTGTAATGTTGAATCCCCACATTGTCATTACTGGTCTAAGTCTTGTTTTGGAATTGTCTTACTATCAAAATCCTTTCGGCCTTGATGGTAAATTTTAATGTGACATAATCATGCCTTGGTTTCTGTCCCATCATGTTTTATAATTTGAATTCAACTTCCTAAGGTGTGGAAGCCACAACTACTGCTTTTTGGAGCTTATCCATTTTCATAGGAACAGCACAGTAAATGTCTTCCATCCTCTCCTCTCAAATCTGTATGTGGCTTTCCCACTTAGCTGTGCTGACTACTAGCACAATTTTCATAGATTTTGAGTGAGAAGGCACTTTAAAAACCATCTAGCTCTAAGCCTCTCATTTGTGTCATTACCTTCCCTATAGAAAATAAGCTTATTACCTCGTCCCAGGAGAGCATAAGCTGCAGGCAGGAAAGCTACCTCACTTGAAAATATGTACTTCCAATCATTAAACAATCACTATGGCAAGGCCTGAGGAGGCTCAAGGTGACAGGGGCAAAAATGTTCGAAGCTGTGAGGAAGGAGGCTGGGGGCCTCTGAGGAGGCAGGAGGAATTAGGAGGCTGGAGGCCAGAGGAGGCTCCAGGAGGGAGGGTTAGAAATGTGATCAGCTGCAAGGGAAAGAGGCTGTGGGCCTCTGGGGAGGCACAAGGCCTGAGGAGCCTGGAGGCCTGAGAAGGTTCGAAGCTAGAGGGGCAAAAATGTTCGAAGCTGTGAGGAAGGAGGCTGGGGGCTTCTGGGGAGGCACAAGGCCTGGGAAGGCTTGGGGTGAGAGGGGCAAAAATGGAAGAACCCATTGAGCAAGGAGGCTGGGGCCTCTGAGGGGGAAGGTGGGGGCACTTGGATACATGAGGAAAGTTGCCCGGTGCCTGCCAAGGTGTGGAGGCCGGTCACCTTTATGCTCCTCATGTCTTCCGTGCCTCACCCCTCCCAGTGTCACGTGCAGTACTCACCCCCGTGCCCCGCGCGTGCAGCGTCCCCGATGGGCGCCGGTCCTGCCCGTGTCCACGGGCTCTCGAGGGGGTGGGGGGAGCGGCTCCCGAGGCTGAAGCCGAGGGGAGGAGACAGAGGCAGAGCTGAGAGAAGGGCGCCCGCCCGCTGGCCGCGGATTCCCAGCGCAGCGCGCATGCGCCAGGCTGGCACTGCGGAGGGCCAGGGGAGGGAGGGGCGCAGATCGCTGGCTCGGGCAGCGCCAGCTGCATCTGCATCCCGGGTCCCCTCCCCGGCGCCGCCCCCTCCTCCTCCTCCTCCTCCTCCTTCTCCTCCTCCTCCTCCTCCTCCTCCTCCGTGTCCTGCTCCATCTCTGGCCAGGCACCGTGAGCCCTGGTCGGGCGCTGTCCGCAGCCTCTCCTGCCCCGGTGTGCGCCAAGAGGTCTCCACAGAGGTAAAGGGGAGGGGGCAGGGGACCCCGGGCTGGGGTGGGGTTGGAGCGATCAGGGCTTCGGCACCTCCTCCTCTTCCTCTAGCCAAAGTCTCTGGAGGAAGGAATGAGGTTGAGAGTCCCTGATCCTTGTGTTGTGCCCCCCTCCCCAGTTAAACGGGCAGTCCAATCTTTATAGAAACTTGGGGTTTCCTTGTCCTCCTCATAGCGGGGCCTTTTCGATAAGAGGAAACATTGGCTCTGCTTTTCCCCTTTTAAGGATGGACACACTCGCTTTCCATTTTTCCCTCTTTCCCGAGGTGATAGATGGGCAGATGGAAGCCCTTCCCTACAGGGGTCTGAGGTATTCAGGGGTGAATCCTTGAGAAAGTAAGGGGAGGTGAAGAGAGGCATGTTTCTTAGGGGCATGTACCCACCCAAATTCCTGGACCAGTCTCTGTGATATTCATATTTTGCGCTCCATCTCCCTAACTCTCACTCCATGCTCCAGGATGGAGGATCTACAAGGGCTTTCCTTGGAAATCAGGACTAACTGTGAGTCAGGCGTCAACCTCAGTTTTGGCTCGTACCACCTTGGTATTTGAGCAGGAGAAGGAAAGAAGTGTGGGCTGCACTCGGGGCTCTCCTGACTGACCATCCAGGGCCTAGGTGGTGGAGTATGTCTGCAGGATGAAAACAGCAACCCTATCTGGGCCCTACGGAATGCTGGGGGCACTAAGCGCCCTGATATTGTTGAGGTGGGGAAGAAAATTTGAGATCCACTGTGGGCCTGAGACTGGGAGTAAGGATGGCTAAGAATCCAGCGTCTCTTGAGGAACAAAATGGCCTAGCAGAGGCACTCCCTTAAGGGTTGCTGCAGTTAGTTGTGGGGGGAGGAGGACAGGGCAGAGTACCACTGGGCAGCACACCTCTGGAGAGCCCCTGGGTCACTTGGCCCATTCCTCTGCTATCTTTTGCTGCACTGTAATAAAGTGCTGTGGTTGGGCATCTGGCCAGCTCGCTGCTGACCCTGGCCAAAGGACCCTGGCCACCCAGGAAATTTCTTTGGAGGTGACCAGGTCTCTGGAAGCTCACTGTATTTTGCCAGAAAACTGAACTCTAATGGATGAACACTAGAGGGTGTGGAATCTCAGTGTAAGGGAGTGGGTGGGGGGAGAGGAAGAGAGGCTCAGTAGCCCCTGCTGCAGATGCATTGCATCTTTTGGAGGTTTCTGTATTTTTTCTCTTTTTCTGTTCCCCCATCCTGACCTCCTCTTTCTCCATTTACTGTGATGTCTAATTGTTTCCCCCTTGGTTTTACGTGGAATGCAAAGAACAGTGGGCTAGGAGGTAGGAGACCTGGGTGCTGGGACCAGCTTTTCTGCTGACTGGCTGTATGACCTTGGGCAAGTCACTTGCTGTTCTGGACATCAGTTTCTCTCTGTCAAAGGATTTCATGGTACACTAAGATTCCACAAATGTATGTTTGTTGTGTCTGCACTATAAGATTATAAGCTCTTCAATGAGAGAAGACAGAATAGGGATCTGATGGTTCTCTGTCTTCCCCACAGTGCCTGCACACAGTAGGCTTTCAATGTCTACTTGTTGCTGGATTGGGAGCCTGAGAGCTGGGCATTCCTGGCCACTGGGGACTGTTAATTTTCCAGCTCAGCTGTAAAAGGTTTCAGAGCAGTGGGGGAGTTGGGCCACGCTGGCCTCTCCGCACTGGGCCAAGATAGCCACATTTCCAAACAACATTTATATGCCGTGGCGGGTCAGCTTTTTTCCCTTCCTTTTTATTGTGCTTCCAATGAGGAACTGTCAAAAGATAGAAAAATATCCCCTAGGCCAGAAGGCAATAGGGGTAAAGAGGCTTAGGGAATCCAGAGAGGCATAGGTAAGTAAGTGTAGGCTGGCAAAATGGATTTCAGTCTCATTCTTGTCCCCATGGCTGACTGTTATCTCCCATCGCCTGCCAGGGACCCACAGTCATCCTGGACAGAGAATCCCTGAATTGTCTTTATTTACTTATGGTGCAGCTAGAAAGGAGAGGGATGAAAGGAAGCCACTCACCCTCCCTATTTAGGGTGAGAGGGCAGTGTAGATGAGGCAGAGCTGGAGTTATGGGTACAATATCCATACTCATCCAGGCTGTGAGTATCATAGTGCTAAACTTCAGACAGTCAAGGGGAAAGATGAATGTGTGCGCTTTAATGCCCTATGGTCAGTAATTCTGTCAAGAAGTGATACATCAACTAATTAGCTATTGAGCAAGTCACTTCCCCTTGCCATATCTTAGTTTCCACATCTGTAAAATGCTGTGGCAGGGCTGAGGGATTAGAGAAGACAGTCTCTGAGGTGGCCCCTCTGGCTCTATTTATAAATTCATTTCATGCTGGACCCTGAAATATCCCTGATTCCTCAATTCTGTGGCCTTTCCTATCTTGGAAGCTTTTGGAAACAAGCCATTATCCCCATGATATCCCCTCCTTACTATGCCCCTCCTGGCTAGGCAGACTTAGTCTTATAGATCCTCAATTGAGTCAGACAGAATTCCCCGAGTCATACAAATTCCCTCATCCTCAACCCCCACCTTGGCTTAAAACACCCTGAAAATTGTGTCAACTGTTGGCTCCCCTTTGGCTCTGCGGCTCTGGACTGAATTGTCATTTACTGTAATTCCTTACGGATTTTCCCCTAAGAAACCAATCAGTCTGTCTATACAACAAGATCATATTATTATCCAGCCAGAGATGGAATTTAACAAGACCATATGGTACAATGATCTTGTTTTTACAGATGAGGAAACTGAGCCCTGGAGAGGGGAAGTGACTTGGCCACTCCAAGAGTAGTTCAACCCAGATCTTCAGATCCCAGATCTAGGGGTCTTTTCTTCTGTATCATAGGGAGTTCTCAGCAAGAAACCCCAAATTAGGTGTATGAGGACAAGCTCATTGAACATGATTTACTTGACAGGACCATAGGATTTAGATCTGGAAAGGACCTCAGAGATCAAGTCTGATCCTCTCAATTTCCAGAGAAGAAAACCAAAGAGCAGAAAGGTGAGACTCAGCCAAGGTCAAGGTAGTAAGTGGCAGAGCTGGGATGGAACCTGGATTTTCTGCCTATCTGGTGCTCTTTTCAAAATATTGTGGGTCTCCTTTGGCTCAATTATTGAATGCCAGCTGTTCTGTAGCATTTAAAAGTAATATCATGCTCAGATAATTCCAGAGAAAAAATATTTGTAGTTGACAACTCTCCTCATGCAAAAGGCAAGCTCTTTATGGCCAGGGCATAAAATGGAGATTTAGTAGAGTGAGTCTGAATTGGTGATTTCAAGAGATTGAGTACTGAAGCCGGCACTGGAGGCGGAAGATGTGGCTTTGAGTTCCAGTTTTGTCGTTTAACTAGGTGTGTGACCCTAGGTGGCCCTCAGGTTCCTACTTTGGAAAAGGAGAGAATTGGACTAGAAGAGATGAGCTTGAATGTGCTCATTAGGAGTGTTTTTTATTGGCAATGGAACACATGATAAAGAAAAACACGCTTGTCTTTAAATGAAGAACTTTCTCTCTCTCTCTCTCTCTCTCTCTCTCTCTCTCTCCTCTCTCTCTCTCTCCTCTCTCTCTCTCTCTCTCTCTCTCTTCTCTCTCTCTCTCTCCCTCCCTCTCCCCCTCTCCCTCTCTCTCCCTCCCTCCCCTCTCTCTCTCTCCCTTTCCCTGTGTACCTTAACATTTTTAGAAATTCTTTCGGGGGTGGAGGGGAGTTATATCATGCAGTATCCAAGTTTGCAGATTATGCTAGCTTCTTCTGGGTAGGAACATGCCCATGGAAATAAGCCACGAGAATAAAGGAGCCCATATGAGTGGGCAGAAAGGCAGCAGATGAGCTGCAGTGTGGGCAGGGGTGGCAAGCTAATGCATTTAAGGAAGAGCTAGCCAAGCTGTGCTTACAGAACCACAGGCTCTGAGCTAAGTATGATCTGGGTGAGGGATCTGGGCATCACTATGGTCTATTTCCTCTGCCCTACTCCCCTGGTTACTGTAGCCACACACTTCTGGGCCTCACTGAGGACAGAATGAGAAAAAGGATGAGACCCAGGAAACAACAGTGGCAGAGTAGTGCTGGACTAGATGATCCCGGTGACCATGTTTTTTTTTTAACCAGAATTAGGGCACGTGATCCGGGAAGGGAAATTACTTTTGAGTCAAGATTGACCTGATTTCAAATCCTGCTCCAATACTAACTTTCGGACTTTGGGCATGTCACCTTAATCTCTTTGTTTCCTGGGGATAACAATTCTCGCACTCTTTACCTCCCTAGAGTTGGAGAGAAAATTCTTTGTGAAGTTTAAAGTACTGTGGGAAAGGGAGTTGTGATAATCTTCTCCCACATGGCCCCAAGAAGGACTGGAAGCTGGAAAGGTTCAGACCAGGCCAGTGAAAAGGATCGGGTGGGGTTAGTTCTCAGCCCTGTCGTGGAATCTTAGGCAAGTTTAGAGTCAGATGATCTGAGTTCGAATCCCAGCTTTGCTACTTTCCAGCTGAGAGACTTTGAACCCCAACTGATCTCCCCCTCTGGGTCTCCCTTTCCTTTCTTTAGGAAGGTGAAATAGATGGTCTATAAAGTCATTTCCACTTCAGACCTATGTTCTTCTTGCATGGAGTTTATTCTATCTAAGAAAGATAGACTGAAGTGGAAAAGGTGTGTAGGTGTGAATGGGGAGCCAGGGACAGATGTGAGAAATCGGGGTGCTGCTGGTCTAGCTCAGGAAGGGGGGCCACAGGCAAGAAGTAGCTCATGTAGAGCCACAGGGGGTCTGTTCAGATAGTCTCTGAGTCATGGCCAGAGAAGTGAGTGTGTAGTCTCTATGCTACTTGTGCGTCCAGGAATCGGAACAGTGGCTCAGCCACAGTAGTGAGGAAAAGAATTAACATTTGTGTAGCATTCTAAGGTTTTTAAAACACTCCTAACAACTCAAGTATATTCTCCATTTTATAGGCAGAGAAAACAGACTAGGGGTGGGGAGGTGGGGATTAGTCTCAGATCAACCTTGAGTTCAAAGAAACATACTCTTGAACAAGATCTGAGCCTGAACAAAGCTTCAAAGTCCTCGGAAGGACATCCAGGTGTGGGATGCCAACCTTGCTCGCTTGATTTCTCTGAATGAGCTTCCCCTAGAGAGAGATTCTGGCCATCATAGGTGTCTCCTGCATAGCAGAAACCTATATCTGAGCTGCAACAGAAAGTATGACTATTGGGACCATGTTTTCTGAACCAAAAATTGGAACACATGGTCTGGCAAAGAAAATTCCTTCTGCAGAGAGAGCTTCATTAAAAGCACATTTTCTATTCTTGAAATAGAATTTCTTGTCCCAGAAAATCCAAGGTGTATGGTCACCCTAGATATGATTGACACTTGTAAATTCATGATGGGTGGGGGTGCAAAAGAAACTCAGACTTATTCTTGAAATCCTTCTTCTCTAATTCCTGAAATACAAGACCTAGGAGAAATTCCATGAAGCTCACACTAGGTAGATTTAGAATAAAAAAAAAGTAGTCTTACTTTACAGAGCAGGCAGTAAAATTTTGTGTTGATAAGTAGGACAGACATGAAGTAGGAATAGGCTTAGGAAGATTCATTGCTTGGGGTTCCAGTGATGTGATAAGGATGAGCCTTCTTCCTGCACCTAGCTAGAATGGTCCTTAAATGATGGACAACTTGTCTCCAGAACTGTACTTGAAGCCTTTCTAGCTTGCTAAGCTAGCCAGAGCTGACACTTTTATGCTATACCCTTCAAGAATCCAGGGTCAGATTAACGTCATGATGAGATACTAGAAGAGGCTGGTAATGGAGGTCACTCGGGGAAACTCAGGATGCCTGAGGTTGATGCTGTGAAAGGCATCTGTATCCTCCCTTGCTGCCCCTGTCACAGGATATTAGGTGGAATGAAACACTGGGCTGAGCTTGTGTAGCATTGCTTATATTTTTATATAATGAATTTTCCTTTGGTGAGGAAATGAAAATGCAATTAAAGTTAACGTTAGTTGGAAACAGTACACAATTGTTCTTTGATCCAGAAGACACCTAGTAGATTTTGTTACAAATGGAATTTCTTGCAGCTTGTAGGCACATGAAATGGTGATTTCAAGCATCCACCCCTCATTATCTCCAACAAAAATGGACATCCACCAAGTGCCCTAAACAAAGTCCTTGCTATCAAAGTGAGATAGGAAATGAAGTGGCTAGAAAGGAAGGTAGTGATTGCTGAGAGCAAGCTCGGGTTTCTCAAGAACAAGTCGTGTCAGAACTCATCTCTTTCTTTGAACAGGATACCAGCATGGCTGGAGAATGCCTGGATGTCAGCACTGATTTAATTAGCTAAATCTTTTCGTCATCATGTGTGGGGGATGTTGGAAAAGGGATTGCTCTTTGCGGACAAGCTTTGGAGGTCCTTCCAGCTCAGCTTATACTGATGATGGAGGAGTAGGGGGGCTGAGTAGACCAAGAACTCCTGAATCTAGAACATTAATTGGGAAATGCAAAGTATTGAACCTGACTCTAGGCCTTGAAACCCTCTGAGCTTCTGCTCTGTATCCATCCCACAGTTGCATTTGGAAGGATGCTTTACTCTGATCAATGCCTTTCAACTGCATACCACCTTTAGAGGAAAGACCTGGGAATCCCTCCACACTCCTGAAATGGAGGGTTTTTCAGCAATGCTGTTCCTGAAGTGACCAGTAGGGATTACTGCTAATACATAGAAGCATGGGATGGGCCATTGGGTTCTAGGAAAGGGGATGGGGATAGAAACAGGTATTGACTTACCAGCCAGCAGACCTGGTTTTGATGTTCCACTGGTTGGATGTCTCTGGACACATAACTTCACCTCCTTATCCTGAGAAAGAGACACCTGATGATCCATCTCTAAGTCTCCTTGTAGTGCTAATATTCCATCCTTAAATCCCTTCCAAATATTCCCTATTACCTCTTGAGCCTACCTTCCTTTGGTTTGTGTGAACATCACTATTTTTCATTCTTTTTCCTCACTGAGACCCTGCATATACCATCCCTCTTCTGCCAAGATGTGGTATATTTGTTTCTGATTTGCATTTGAATAACACAGATAGAAGACATCCTTAGTAAGAGACTGAGGGATGTCAGTCCTGGGTGGGGGTGAGGGTGGGGGCGGGGGGGGGCGTGGTGTCGGTTTTGTTACCCAAATTTCTCCAAAGCATGATGTCCATCCTTAGGCAGTTAGTCCAATTGCTTTTCAGCTTTGGGCTAGCTGGGGATATATGACAGGCTCATGTGAGAACTTAGCAGTTAGCAAATGTGTGGAAAAATGTGACATCTTAGCTCTGGAAAAAGGAGAGGGGGAGTTGGCAGATGTCGAAACAAAAAGCCTTTCGTGTTCATGGTTTCTAAACTAAGAAGTTGGTGATGAGTCCAGAATGGCACATTACTGGAGGCCTGTGCCTACGCTCAGCACACATGGATTGGTGTCCCTAGCACTTAATACAGACTTTCTGGCTGGTATACTGATATTGACTCCCCAAACTGAGCTATTAGTTATTTACTGTTGCAGAGAGCTGGATGTGTGAAGTCCAGGAAGCCACCCCAGGCCTGATTTTAGCCATTCTTTTGGACTTCCTTCCCTGTTTTGTTTTTGGCCAGGCCCCTCTAACAGATGGCTCATCACTTCCTCTTTCTGGCCTTGGCTTTCTTGGGGAGGGGATCCCAAGGCAAACAGTCCTTAGCTCCTTTCTTTCCTCTCCTGGGAGAGCTAGAAGGGACCTTTAAGGTCCCTTAGTAGAGATGGAGGGATCTCAAAAGCTAGGATGTCAAAACTGGAAGAGATCTTTGACACTATTCAGCCAAAAACCTTATCATTTAAAAGAGGGGGAAACTGAGACCCAAACGGGCAGAGCTGCCTATAATTGTCCAAGATTCTCAGCCTTGTGAGATTTCTATCCCTTCCTGACCCCAGAGCTCAGGAATGGTAACAGTGTTGTTCCTAGGGTTCTGAGGAGTCTGTTGCACTATTTTGGGGGGATGCAGAGGATGCTCTTCTGATCTACAAAGGTAGCTTTAGCTACATGGACAGACCAAGAAATGGAGGAGGGACCTTTGGATCCGATCCTTTCTTCATGAGCGTGGGAAGGAATGATAAAAATGCGATTCCAGGTAGGAGGGAGCTGACACCCAGTGACTCTCCATTGCCAATAAGAATGTTTAGACTCCATCTTCAGAATCCAGGACTCTTCCATATGGACCCAAGCTACCTTCTCTGCCACTATTTCCCTTTGCGAATGCTAAGGTCTAATGCAGGGTTGGGAAATCTGGGGCCTCAGGACCATATCGTGGCCCTCTAGGTCCTCAAGTATGTCCCTTTGATGGAATCTAAACTTCACAGAACAAATCCCCTTAATAAAAGGATTTGTTTTGTAAAACTTAGATTCAGTCAAAGGGCCACACTTGAGGACCTAGAGGGCCACATGTGGCCTTGAGGCCCCAGGTTCCCCACTCCTGTAACCAATCTCAGCCTCATAATCACTTCAGATACTGTCTGTTACCATTTCTTGCTTATAGTGATCCCCAAGCCTCACATGCTTTCCCCTGCACTTTCAGGGCCTAGCTCAGACTTGAATAATTGCACTGCTGCCTTGCCTGTGCAATCCAGCATGCAGTGATTGCTCCTTTTTGATTAGTTCTAGTCAGCCTCTCTTATGTGAGAGGCATCAAACACCAACATGCTGCCTCCAACATTCCTGAGCTCAGCTAAAATGTCATTAAGAAATACTTAGCAAAATGAAGAAAAAGATAGTAACACATAGATGATGTTCACATGTGATTTTCTAAGTCACCATGCAGCCCACAGGGATCCTTCTGTACTGTTTAGTAGCTGGTTTCCATTTGAGTTGGACACCACTGGCCTACAGCATTTTCTCGGTCCCCCCTTTATTGGCCACTCAGTATACAGCCTGCCTTGTATTGGTAATACTTTCCAAAAAGTTTCATTAAAAGCTTAATATTGAATATCAGTACAACCACCTGTATCTGCATACTCTTTATATTTAGACCATTTTTAGGGCACAAAGTCTTGTCTGTTTTTCAATCATCCCCTGAGCCCTCATCAGGAGCCTTTGTTTATTCTCATTTTTCCTCTTGGGGGAACCATTCCCCTGATTCTCCTTTAATCATTTTGGATTTCCTAAGCATCTCTCCTGATTTTTGGTGGATTCCTCATACTTTTCTATATTCATTGCAGCTTATTTAGCAATTTCTTGGCGATTAATGTTTATGTTATTTATGGATTTTTGGTGATCTTTGAGCAGGTGACCCTTGGTGGGTTTTTAGAATGCTTTCAGAGTCCTTTCCCTATGATGGAATGATGGGCTCCAAGGCTAGGATTCTTTTTGTCACTTTTACGTGACCTGTCAGATTTTTCTCCAGCAAGATTCTTCAAGTATGTAGCACCATACCAGTATGCTTACTGGTGCTTCTCCCATCTCCTGGCCTGGCACGGACATCCTCCCCACTTTTGCCCCTTAAAAACCCTGACTCTGTTCGAGGATTAGGGTAAAGACCACCTCCTTTGGGAAGCTTCTTCCTTCCCCTGCCTCCCAGGTAGTAGTGCTTGCTCTCTCCCTCCTTCATTCCTTTTTGCTCTGTGGTTACTTATCTGGAGTGCAGTAGAAGCTTCCTGGTGGCAAGATCCATAGACTTTTTTGGCTCTCTAGCCTTCACACCTAGCGGTCTCTGGTGAAGGTGCTTTTCAAGGCAGAGCACTTGGTCAGTACTGCCACCACAGGTGAGATGGCCAACGCTTGCACTGGTGACACACACAGCTTCAGCACTTGAGCTTCTGCCACCACTGATCATGATCCTTTGCTAGATATGTTTTCATGGTAGAGGCAATGGATGTAGTGCAAAGAGCACTGACCTTGTGAGTTAATGCAGTGAAAAGCACCATGGCTTTTGGTGCTTTTGGACCCAGAGGACCTGGGTTCAAATCCTACTTCTGGGCTCACTTACTTGGATGACCTTGAACAAATTAGTTAACTTCGCTGGGCTTCTATTCTCTCATATGTAAAATGAGGGGGTCGGTTTCTGAGGTTTTGTCCCCACCCCTTTTATAACCTGTTACCGAAAGCAGTTCAAAATCAACAGTGTTATTGAACACTTACCACGAAAATCTCCCCAGATCAAATCAGCCTCAAGAAGATTATCTGGAAATGTATGTTGATCCCATCGGGTAGACCCATCCCTGCTAAGCACCAGTAGCATGCTTGACAGCCAGGATAATTTGAGTTCTCAGCTTTCTTAACAAAAGGCAGAGAACACAGTGTGAAAGCGATCTAGTGAGCTCTTGATGCACCCAGAGTTGTACTGGGTCTAGAACATTTGGAGAGTATGCCAGCCGGGCATGTCCCTGGAATACCAGCGTCTAAGAAACCTTCAAACTCCTTGCAAGTGACAGAGGGATCCTAGGAAGTGGCTGGAACCAAGCTGGACCATTCTAGATTTTGGCTTCTGTGTTCCCATCACTCCCAGAAAAGTCTGTTGTGGTCCTGGTAGCATAGGAAGCATGGGCAGCCTCAGTCATGCCATCGATTAACGGTGAGTGTCTCTGGGCCTCATAACTCATAGAACCATAGGATCATAAATGTAGAACTGGAAGGGAACTCTGAAATCACCCAGTCACTCCCTCATTCTATAGATGAAGAAACAGCTGCAGAGAGGTGGCAGCTTGCCCCAGGGCATGCAAGTAGTGATAGTCTGACACAGGATGTGAACCTCCAAGGGTATCTAGTCTGGCCTTTCTCTGAGTAGCAATCTCCCCCCCACACACACACACAACATCCCTGCCAGCCTTTGCTTGAAGCCTTCCTGTGACAAGGAACTTCATCCCTCCCAAGGTTTGTGCGAGGGCTGGGTTCAGTGGTGATTGCTTATGTCCCTTCTAACTCTGACATTCTGTGAGAGCTTCCCAGCTCCTTCTGTTTGCCTCCCCATCTCCTGTCTTTCAGAATGTATTTTGGAAAGATGAGCTGATCTAGGATGAAATCCAGCTTAGTGAGTGGCAGGAACTGCTTTTTTTCTCCTCATAGCTGCAAGGGACCTTTGAGTTCATCTAACTCCTTCATTTTACAGAGGAGGAAACTGAGGCCCAGAAAAGGGAAATGTCTTATCTAAGTCACCTAGTATATAGCAAGGCCAGGCTTTAGACTTCTGTCTGCTGATATTTCCCACTACACTCATAGTTCAAGTGCCCTGCTTTGGTAAGTCCAGGCCACTTGGTCCTTCCACAGAGCCCCCAAAGCATGTGTGACTGCAATGGCGACCTTGTTGCTATCATGATCCTGGGCACTTCTAGTATCAAACAGCCTCATGTCAAGTCAAAGTCAGAATACTCCAAGAGACTGTCTTGCCACCCTGCTTGTGGACTTGACTTGGTGAAAAGAAGGCAGAACACTGCTTGGGGAATGGTTCAAAAAATTATGGCCCATTATTATGACAGAATATCATTATAGTGTAAGAAATGATGAATCTGAGCAGTTGAACAAAATCTGAGAAGACTCATAGAAACCAGTACAGAGTGAAGGAGGCAGAAGCAGGAAACAAACACGCAAGTACCACAGTGCTGATGAGAAGAACGACAAACCAAAACAGAAGGTCGTCTGCTAGAATGGCGAATGTTATCCTTGAAGAGATGAGTAAGTGCATCTCTCTCCTTTAGTTGGAGAGGTGAGGAACTATGGGTATAGAATGCTGAATATACTGTTAGACGTGGTTCATGTGGCAGCTGGCTTCGCTTAACTGTTGTCACTTCGTTCCAAGGAAAGCTTTACTAAGTGGGGGGAGGAAGTGGGATGTTTGGAAGTAACTGATATAAAAGCAGCATCCATACAAATCTGAGAGGGTTTTAAATGAAGGCAAACTCCAGAAGATTTGGGGAGCGAGGTAGATTGTTGTTGCTAACTAGGCAGCTGTTTCAGATGCCGAGTGATAACCAGAAGGGCAGTTGGGAAGCAGTGTGGAGTTAAATTCAGTGAATCATAGGAGATGGAGAGAAATGAAACCCAACAGATACTTTGGACCTAAGGAATTACTAAGGGTGAGAGAATAGACCAGCCCAACTGAGTGTAGAATGGCTCATGACCGTTGGGTTGGACATTCAGTGAAGAGTTCTTAGAATCATAGATTTGAAGCTGGAGGGGAACTTAAAGGTCATCTAGTCCAACTCCCTTATTTTAAAAATAGGGAAACTGAGGCCCAGAGAGGCAAAGTGACTTTCCCAAGGTCACATTTGTAAGTAACAAAACTGGAATTTGAAGGCAGGGCCTCTGACTCCCCATGTAGCATGCTTTCTAGTACTTTTGATCAAAACAAAGTTTTTAAAAATTCCAAATGACATTTTAAGGCAGAATGACCAAAAGGTCAGCAATAAACTTTTTTTTCTCAGTTAAGTACTTTAAACTCTGAAGGTCCATATAGCAGTAGTGACCAAGGCAATGGAATGTTAAAAAATGAAAAGTTTAAAAAAGATGCTCCCAACTTTCCTGTGCACAGTTGCATGGAAAAAAGAATAAAATCCCAGAGCAACATTTGCTGTAAAGAAAGAAGAGCGGGTTAGGTAAGCGACCATGAAAGATTGGCCCTGGAGCCACTCTGGAAAATCTTAGGGGTTTTTATCATTTGAACAGTTAATGATCTGTCTTTTTAAAGTCTTCTCATGTAGCAAAAGAAAAAAGTGATATTCCTCAACTTTCAAGAAACAGCTTTACAACTGGGGAGGTTGGCATGTAGAAAGAGGTAAGGGTGAGAAGGAGAAAGATTTTTAAATGACCTCTCCATCCCTGATCAGATTTTGCCCCCAGGAAATCATCTGTTAAGTTCTAGACATCTGCAACACAACAATCAGCAGCCCTGTCCTGACCAAATGGGGGTGCCCTTTCATTTGGCTGTGAAACAAAGAAAAATACAAAATGACACCCAGTCCTGTGTGGCTTCCTTCCGCTTCCACAGGGCCAGGGTCAGGGTGGCAGTAAAGGGAACAAAGGATGTAAGGATTTCTTGGTTTCTTGACAACATCAGTAGCAACCGTTGACCTTCTAAAGGGTTAGGATGAGATTTTCTTGTTCAGTGATCAGCAATGGACATAGCACTGAGGGAAATGAATCATATCCATCTTGATATTCTTGCTGTGAATGAAACTAGAAGACAAAGGGAAGTTACAGCTAACTGAGCTTACAGGATCTTCTGGGAAGGACAAATAGAGGATTGTTTGACTTTAGCATGGGTACAAGGGCAACAATAGAAACATTTCATGGGGTCACTTGCCTGTTATTACAGTGTTCACGATGACCATTTGCAAGAAGACAACCGTGAAAAGAATTGTGGCTTATATGCCAACATCTATTTCAAAGGATGAGGAGTTATTGGTATCCTACATATCTCTAAATGAGACCGTCAAAAATTAAATAGGGAAGAAGGGCAAAAAATATACTGGAAAACATGGCTCAATGAATAAGAAATGAAAACTATCAAAAGCTTATAAGACTATATGAAAGCTGCCCCTCCCCCCTGCTATGACACACATGCTTTCTCTCAACAAAGAATTAGGAGCCACTGGACATGGTGAGCACATGACATCATATCAATCAGAGAGGACTTGAGTTCATACCCCACCTTTGTCAGTTACTATCTGTGTAACCTTGGGAAAGTCACTTAACCTTTCCTGGACCTCATTTTCTTCATCTATAAAATGAGGGGTTGGAGTAGATGTCCTTTGAGGTCTCCTCTAGCTTTGAAACCTATGATTTTCCCTTTCACTCTCAAATTCCTAGAAAAAGCTCTTTACACTCATTTCTTCTACTCCTCTCTCCCTTATGGTCTAGCTTCAGACCCCACCACTTAACAGCAATTGAGTTGTTTGGACAATGTTGACCACTTTATCTGCCCTGGGTTTGGGGGGGTACTGTGCTGGTTCTGATTCAACCTATGTAACTGCTCTTTCAGTTGGTTATCATCCACGTTCCGCACACTAACTGTGGGGGTACCTACTCCAAGGCTAAATCCTGCCCTAGACCCTTTATTTTTTTTCTATACTTTTCCTTTGGCATCAGCTCACATGGGCTTAATTATCTCTATGCAGATAACTTGTACATTTACTTATCTAGCCTTGGTCTGTCTCCTAAGTTAATAAGTCTCATTATACATGTCCTCCACAGTCCAGCCAAATGGACCTTCCTGCTGTTCTTACCTCCATGCCTTTGCACAGGCTACCCTCCATACCTAGAATGCCCCTTCTCTTCACTTCTGCCTTTTAGAATCCCTGACTTCCTTCAAAGTTCAGCTCAAGTGCCAGCGTCTATTTGAAGTCTTTCCTGATCTCCTCAGCTGTTAGTCTCCCCTGCCAAATAAACTTAGGTTTACTTTGTAGATCCTTATATGGGTACACACTTTAAATTCCCTAAGGGAAGAGACTCATTTTTTTGACGTTGGATCCCTAGTGCCTGGCAAATGGTATAGATATTTGATAAGTGCTTGTCAATTCATTGATTGGCAATGAAGTCAAGTGTTTGCTAGCTTGGGCACTCCCCTCACCACCTTCAGAACCTTGTTTTAATAGGCCTTGAAGCTTAACAAAAAAACCCTAAGATTTTGGCAACTGGTCCCCTCACTTCCTGGCAAGTAGAGGGAGAAGAAATGGCAGCAGTGTCAGATTTTATATTGTTGGGCTCAAGGATCACGGCAGACTGTGACTGCATCCATGAAATTAAAAGATGCTTGCTCCTTGGAAGGAAAACTATGGCAAATCTGGACAGCAGACTAAAAAGCAGAGACATCACCTTGCTGACAAGGTCCATATAGTCAAGGCTGGGGTTTTTCCACTAGAAATGTATGACTGTGAGAATTGGACTATAAGGAAAGCTGAGCACCAGAGAATAGATGCTCTCAGATTGTAGTTCTGAGGAAGATTTTTGAGAGTCTTTTGGCCAAAAAGTCAAATCAGTCAATACTTAAAAGAAATTAATTCAGGCTGTTCACTGGAAGGTCAGATGTTGAAGCTGAAGTTTCAATACTTTGACCACATAATGAGAAGAGGAGACTGATTGGAAAAGACCCTGATGTTTGGAAAGATTGAAGGCACAAGACAAAAGAGGATGGCAGAGAATGAGACGGATAGATGGTGACATGGAAACCATAAACATAGATGGACAGTGAAGGATAGAAGGGCCTGGTATGCTGTGGTCCATGGGGTTGGGGAGAGTCAGACATGATTGAACAACTCAACAACAGACAGCAAAATTTGAACTATTTTCATTATATACTATTCCTTTTTCTGATTTATATTCTTCTAGTTTTGTATTTGTATTTGTTTTTTTAATAACTTCCACACCAATAATGAGTTGTTAAGAGCCTGTTAAAATAACACTTTATTTTTGGTGATATTTGTGCTTTCCATGTTCAGCATCTGACGGTTATTTTCTCAAAAAAAAGTATTCATGGTATGCAGACATAGACTTTTCATATGATCTAGACTACTGTACGGTCCCAAGAGTCATTGGTCTCTCATTTCTTATTCCTGATCCCTGTTTTTCTGCTGGATTTTTTCATCATCCTCATCTATTTCCACCTTTGCATTGAAGTCAACAAGTCTAGGACTATAGGTTGATTTAATTGAAGAGTCTTAGTGAGTTCTCTACAGAAGGGCTCTACTCCTTTATCCCCTGTAAGAGACGTTCTAGAAACCTCAGTTATTTTCATGAGGGTCTTTTTGCATATACTTCTCTTGAGGACTGCAATATAAGATGGTCAATCCTCCATGAAATGATGTTTCTTGTTGCCTTTAGGCACATGATAAAATCAACTCTTCCAACGCTTTGATTTGCCTCTCCAAGGAAAGCCGTCCTTACGTTTAATGGCATTTTTTTTCTTCTTCTCGTTTCGTTTTTAGTGAGAGTGTTAAACTTGATCTAATCCAAGACGTCCAGTAGTATGCTCGGTAATTAAACAAATATCTCTCATTTATCTTGAGTTAATGAATTTTATAGATGGCTGAACAACTTGATTGCACCCTCTGCCCCCTTGTTCACCACCCTGACACTATCACCAAAGAAGTTGAAGGGACACTCAGAACTGAAGGCCATTTTAATTTTTATTTGCTTTATGGCTTTCCATGGTCAAAAATTCATCACCAATTCATCACAGTTTATTGATGATAAGTGTCATTATACTTAGCATGGCTGGTCCTTGTAAAACAGATTCATTCTATTTCTGAGACAGTATTTGAAGCCTTTCTAGCATGGGAGGACCTACTAGGGCTTATGCTCTTCCCACATAGCCTCCAAGAACACTGGGTCACCTCCATACCAAGATGAAGCATCAGAATATGACTTTGTAGAAGATTGGGCCTGCTGGATTATCACTACCCCCCAGCCAAAAGGAAAGTAATTTCCCAGGTGTTTTTCAGTGATATGAAAACCTTCTAACATTTTATTTACCTCAGGGACCCTGCATCCTAGTTTCCTGCATATAACCTTCAACTTATCAGCAGATACTACAGATAGAGAGCAAATGCAGGCCTCCAAATTACTTTATATATACTGTGTTTAGAAGCCTCATTCAAACCTCATTGCTGTTACGTGTTCCTGTCCTGAAGCCGATGACCTTGCGAAGAGTTGTTGCTTCTATACCTTTACAGCTCTGTCTTCTTGTATACCAACATGATCCTTTCCTTGCTTTTATTTATTCAAACCTTTACTAAGTACCACCTCTGGACAAGATCCTTTGCTAGGCAGTGGGGGCAGGGGAAGAGACTCAGAAATCAATAAGACCCTTCCCTTAACTAGCTTTAAAAGCAACATGGTATAATGGAAAGAATAGTAGAAAGAATCTTACATCATAGCATGTCAAAGCCAGGAGGGACTATGGGGTACTGAATGTCAGAAGACCTCAGTTCTAGTACCAGTATTGCCATTTATCAACTGTATGGCCTTGAGCAAGTATCTTAACCTCTGAGCCTCCATTTGCTCATCTATAAAATGGGCAATAGTATTTCCAAAGGGGAGTGTAATAAAGTACTTTTGTAAACTATAAAGTGGTTTAAAATGTGAGCTGTCCTAGTAGGGGAAATGTCTGTGTGCTAACTGAAATACAAAATTGAGTGTAAATTATTAATGAGGGACAAGATACTGTGAAAGTTCAGGCTTTAGAAAGAGTGCATTCAAGCTTGTGCTAGAGCCAGTGATCTATAGAGGAGGAGAAAGCACCTGCTGGGCCTCCAAGAATGGGTATGAGTCAGAGGTTGTGGGGCAGGGGAAGGAGCAAACATATGGAGGAAGGAAACACAGTATATGTTCAGGGCTGGAGAGTGATTCGGTAGACTGGGATATAGTATACATGTAAGGGAGATTGAGGAAGCTAAGTGCGAGAAAATAGAGTGGTGCCTGGTTGGGGAGATCCTTGAATGCCAGAATAAAGCAGTGGGGGCGGGGGGCTACTATAAGGCATCAAATAGGACAGTGACAGGATCAGCTCCATTTTTGGGTTCTTTTCCTTTCATGTCTTCTCTGTTTGCAATGAACTTTGTATTCAAGGGCAAGATTTCTTCAAGATTTCCTTTCCTTACTGTGTTTCTAACTTATATAGCACTGTTCAGACAGAATTTCTATAGCTGAGAGTTTCCAGACTTTTGCTTTGGTCATCTTTTAGCCTTCCTCTGCCTCAATCTCTCAGTGAATTTCCTCTGATAGCTAGCTCCCTGATGTATTGTAGTCTTAGAGTTCATGGTTCCATCTCAGTCTCCTCATTGCCGTCTGTTACATCAAATTACAGTGTAACCTGTAGGAGTCTCCTACCTTCCCATCATCCCCCTTTTTTTTGCAGATTTATAGCTGTAAAGGACTTTAGAATCTATCTAGTCCAATCCCCCCTTTTTGCCTACAAATGTCCAGGTTGTCCAAAAGAACCACTGCCTAGGTCTTCCCATCCTTAAAAAACCCTCATTTGACCCTGACACCCCCGATCTATTGTCCTATATCTGTTCTCCCTTTTAAAGCTTCTTGGGGAAAAAAAGTCTACCTTCATTGCCTGCACTTTCTTTCTCTCTCACTTTTCAGCTCCTTGCAATCTAACTTACTTCATCACCCAGTTAATCAAAGTTACTCTCTCCAAAGTCACTAAGTTCTTAATTGCCAGATCCAATTGCTTTTTCTCAGTCCTCATTCATTTTTACTTCTTTGCAGCATTTAACTCTTTTGACCACCATTATCCTCTGGATAATCTTTCCTCTCTGGGTCTTTGTGATACTACCCTCCTTGTACTCATCTGGCCATTACTTCTTATCTTCCTTTGTTGGATCCATCATCCATACCCTGACCTCTAGTCAAGGCTCTGGCCCAAACCGTCTACTCTTCTTTTCTCTCTCTATACCCCATCTCTTGATCTTGTCAGCTCCTATGAGTTCAGTTTGAATCTTTGTGTGAGAGCTAACCAAATCTTCCAGTCCTTCATCACCTACTACTTGTTGCACCTCTTGAACTGGATAGTGTGAAGGCATCTCAAATTCACCATGTCCTACTATGTTCTTTCCCAAACCTACTTTTCTTCCTAATGTTTCTATTTCTGTCAAGGACACCATCATCTTTCCATTAACCTCACTTCACAGTCGAGGGATCATCTGAGACTCTTCCACTTCTCATGCCCATGGTATCCAACCAGTGACCAGTTTTTCTAGCTTGTCTCTATAGCATGTCTCACTCCATTTCCTTCTCTCTTCATGGATGGCCACTTTATTCTCCCTGCTCCAAGCTTTTCTTCTCTCCAGCCTATCCTTCATGCAGCTGCCTCCCTGATCACATCACTCACTGTTCCTCAAAAGCTACAATTGTTCCCTGTTATCTCTAGGATAAAATGCAGCCTCCATTTGATATTTAAAGCCCTTCCCGATCTGGCTGCAGCCTACCTTTCCGGGCTTCTGACACATTCCTCCACTTCACACAGCATTCCAGCCCAACTGGCCTTGTCGCTGTCCCGCCCACATGACATTCCATCTTCTATCTCCTCATCATCTCCTGGAATCCCGAACTCCTTGCAAAGCTTGGCCCCAGTGCCACCTCCTACAAGAAACCTTTATGAACCTCCCTCTGGTTGCTGATACTCCCCCCAATTCTCCTATATCTACATTTTGTATTTACTTATGCGGGTACCTATTGTTTCCTCCAATTGAATGTAACCTCACTGGAGGTAGGAACTTTAGATGTGGTCTGACCAGGGCAGAGAAGAGAGGGCCAATCATCTCATTACTCTTGGAATCTCAGTGCAGCCCAAGAATGCACTCGCTTTGGGGGGTGTGTGCTGCAATATCATTGTGGACTTATGTTGAACTTGCAATCCATTAAAACACCTACCTCTTTTTCAGACAGACTGCTTTCTAGCCATGCCTCCCTATGCTGTACTTAAGAAAGAACATAGTAGAAAAAGCACTGATTGGCATCAAAGGATCTGGATTCAAAGCCCGCTCTGGCACTTCCTACCTGTGTTATTTTTGTCATCATATCACTTCTCTGGGTCTCAGTTTCCTTATCTTTAAACTGAAAAGGTTGAACTTGACAGCCTCTGACTCTTCTAGCTTACATCTATGATGTAGGAGAAGTAAGCTCTTTAACTTACATATAGGACTCTACATTTATCCTGAGGAAATTTTTCTACAAATGAATGAATAGGTCTGAAAGCACTATAGAATTTCTTGAAGTAACTATAAACCTCATAGAAAAATAGCTTTTTTCCTCCTGTGAGAGAGTCAACTCCTTTAAAGAAGGGTTGTAAAAAGGCTAGGACGAGGTTCAGGAGGAGTTTTGAATCAGCACAATATAGTAGTGAACATACTGTATTGGAAGTCAGGAGACTAGGTTTGATCAAGACTCTGTCACTCTCTAACAATGTGTAGATAAGTCAGTTTCCCCATCTGTAAAATAATAATAAAAGTTGTACTACCTTACCCCCGAGGGTGGTTAAGAGCAAATAAAATCATGGATGTTAAACTCAGTTAATTCATGGAACACTTGTGAGGCATCCAAGAGCTTTCAATATGACTTAAATGAATGCTGCCAGCTCTGGATCATTTGTGGATAGATGTGATCTTGCTTGAAAGAAGAAGAATTTCCTGTTTTTATCTGGAAATCTATGAGACAGATAAAAAGTAATAACTCCCACTCCATGGCAGCAGAAGGCTTACAAAATATTTCCCTAATAACAGCCCTGTAGGTTATAGAGATTGTAAGTATGAATGTGGTCACACGACAGCTGGGGAAAGTGGTTCATAGAGGTTAAGTGGCTTGTCCTAAGGTCGCCACCAGCTAGTCAGTGGTGGAGGCAGCAGCTGAAAGTGATGGTGGCTAGCTGATTAGCTGCACTGTAAAACCTTGTTCAAAGCCCCAAACTCTTCTTTTAGTGGAGTCTTTGCTGATTTCACCACTGGACAGATGGGAATTTGTCGAGTAGGCTTTAGCCCAGTAAATTTCATTCATAATTTATTAAGTACTCTTCATGTGCCAGTTGCAAAGGAAGGACACAAGCATTTGGAGTTAGAGACCTGGGATTTGAATCTGAACTCTGCTGCTCTGGGTGTATCCTTCACTGTTAGGTTCTCTGGGCTTCTGCTTCCTTATCTTTAAAATGGAGATAATTCAATATGAAGCAGAGTATACATAAAAGATAGCCCCTGTCCTCATGGAGATTACAATCACAGGGATAAGCCTTCTGCTTCTTACCTCTGAGTTGTGTCATGAAGAAAACACTGTTTCAGAAGTTTCAGAATTTTTCAAGTCCCACAGAGTCCTTCTCCCTCCCTACTTTGGCTTTAAACACTCTGAGAATTGTGTCAATTCTTGGTGCTCTTTGGTGATGCAGCCCTGGGCTGGAGCCAGTTCCAAGGCAGAGGGTCCAGATTGATTATATACTGCTATCCTTATGCCCTGCAGCTCCCACCTGGCTTTGTACAGGTTGAAATGTGCCCTCTCATCGCCTATGCTTCCTGGAATCCCTTGCTCCCTTCAAAGCTCACAGTCCAGTTGCCACTTTGCACAAGAGGCCTCTTCTGATTTCCCGCACTGGTTCGTAGTCTCCGCCCCCCCCCCCCCAAACAGACCCCATTACCTTGTAACCTTAGAGAAGTCATTTAACCTCTTTGAGTCACCGTTTCCTCATCTATAAAATAAGGGCTTGTGTGGCTAAGTAGCCTCTGAGGTCTCTTCCAGCTTTAAATTTGTGATCTTATTTTGTACATCTGTGTATATATGTTGTTTCCTTCCAGGACAATGTGAGCTCTTTGAGGACAGAGACCATGCCACTATTTGTTTTGTGTCACAGTTCACTTAATGAATGTTTGCTGAGTTTAATTTGGTGACAAGTGCGTCATATTATTTAGAAGCATTATCATGCTCAAGACAGTTCCAGAAACAGTCTAATGATTCTTTCAAAGTCCTTTCAATAGGCCATTCTGTTTTTGGATACCTCTGCTTACTATTTGGGAGGTAATGGGTTCCCTGTCACTGAGGGCCTTCAAGTAGAAACTTGGTGATTACTCCTTTCCACTACAGCGAGTATTCATGTATGCTCAGTCACAGGTTAAACTTAGATGGCCCCTAAGGTCCTTTCTCATCCTGAGATTCTGCAGTCGACTGTCAATGACAACCTTCTTAACCCCTCTCTCCCCTTTCAATTTTCCATCAAGGTTCAGGTGTTTCAGAGCTAAGGGGATTCAGGAGAAGCTGAACTGATCCAAGGCCAAATGCAAACTAAGGCTAAATCAGGAGACTCCCTTCTAGTCTAGGCTCTGCCCCTCACTAGCTCTGTGATCCAAGACAAATCTTTCCCCCTTTCCATGGCTTGGTTTCTTACTTCGTAAAATGAGAGGTTTGGATTGTCTCTTTTAGCTCAAATGTTCTAGATTATATGTTTTAAGGTCCTTTCCAGCTGTAACATTTTATTGTTCTACCTAAAAAGTTGATCCCTGTGTTTCTGTGGTGTCCTTAGATAAGCGTCGAGGAGACCCCTATCCTCAATGTGAGTCTGGAAGGATAAACAGGGGCAAGTGCTGAGTGAATATTGTTGTTCACTGAGCTCACTGGAAAGATGGACGGGTTTAGAAAAGAGTTGGCTTCTCTTCTCCTGGTGCAGACATTCTGCTCTCTCTCTCTCTCTCTCTCTCTCTCTCTCTCTCTCTCTCTCTCTCTCTCTCTCTCTCTCTCTCTCTCTCTCTCTCTCTCTCTCCCTGTGTGTGTTGAAGGTGGGGGAGAGTACAGAGAGAGGGAGTTGAGAGTGGTAAAGGTCCTGGCCTGATGCCTACCTTCATCTGTTGCCTTGGCAACCTCTTAGCCTTGTGGGTGCGGAATGCTCTCAAGCCCTGCTTAGATCCTCCATCCCAGAGGCAACACCTTCCCCCATGCCCACATCCTCTCCTAGACCATTGCTACTGGAGCAGGAGATGAAGGGATCTGATCCCTTCATTTTCCCAGTGAGGAAGGGGCATTTCTGAAAGGCTAAAGTGAGTGATGGATATAGACTAATCGGTGAATTGGATTTCTGGGGAGAAATCCTATTATTTTGGACTTGACAGCTGTGTTGCTGGAGCCTACGAGCCCAGTTCAAAGCTGAGAGCTTAGGGTGAATTCTCATTTAATGGGGATTTTGGGGCCCTAGCAAGTGCCTGGATAAGTCAAATCCCCCAATAATACAAATTCTTTCTCTTATTTTTACAGAAGTTATTGATACATTTTGTTTTGACATAAAAGACACTTCCCTGTAGGCACCCAGGTAACTCCTCTCCCACCAACTCACCAAGTATATTTTCTGAAAAATACAATTTGATCAAGGGCAGAATGTATTCTTTATCTTGGGCGGCATGATGCTAACATGGAACATTATGTGTATACCCAGTTTTGTTGTCTCATCGAGGTGATTTTTTTATGTTTTTAACTTAATAATATTCCATTATATTCCTAGATCATAATTTGTTCAGCTTTTAGACACTTTGTTTCCAGAGTTTTATCACCGATATTGCAGTTCTGAACATGTTTGTAGATCTGTTCTTCTTGTAGTTGATTGTTCCAGTAGAGGACTGCCAGGGACAAAGGGTAGAAACAATTTTGTAACTTCGGCTGCGTAGTTTTAATTTGTTTTCCAGAATAGTTGAACTATTTCATAGCTCCATCAGCACTGAATTAGTATTTCTGTATTCTCGTGATGATTTTTTCCATCTTTTAGAATAAAACGTATCGTTTTAACCAATACTTCCACCCTCCTTCCCCATTGAGGTTTTGGATCACAGAGAAGTGTCCGAGTTTCTCCTCTTTTATCCTCCCCTTGCCTGTACCCTTTGCAAGGCCATAAAGGGAAAGAAATAGGATGCAGAATGGAGATCTTGGTCAAAGCCCCAAGCTGTGAAGCCACTGCCTACTTTTTTGGTTAAGTTTAGTCTTTGGTCGGCCTCTAGGCAGGTCATTTGGGTAGGGGAGCTACTCTATCTCTACTCTGCCCACACTTCTCCATGCTGGCTTTTCCTGACTCTGGCTCCTCTTGCCTCTCACCCCAAAGGCAGGTCCCAGGGCATCCTCCTGGTTGTTTGGTTTGGAATCTCAGCCCTGCTTCTAACTTTCATGTAAACTTGGGCAGTCTCTTCACCTGTAATATGAGAGACCTGACTTCACATTCTCCTCATAAGGTCCCGTTCCACTGGAAATCTATAGTCCTGGAGTGGGTGGGTGGGGGCAGCCTTCCTGGCCTAGTCCTCCAACAATATCTTAACAATCTATCTTCCCTACAGACTGACCAGTGAATCAGAGGTTAAGTGGATCTTGCTGGCCTCCTACCTGTCTCCATCTGGTTGGTAAAAGGGTAAGGAAAAACCTAGAAGTTGGGGAGAAGTAAATGAGGGGGGGAGTCGAGGGGAATTTGAGGTTATCCTGCCCAGCCCATCTGGTCAGAGAGAGGGGAATCTATATCTTGCTAGAGCAGAAACAGCAGGCCTCTCTTCTTCATTATGTGGCTTAGTGACTCGGTGTTGACTAATTATCATGTCTTTGCTCTGCATTGTGCTATCCAAATGTGCTAATGAGATTCCTAGGTAAATAAGGCCATTAAATTAATACAGCCTAGAGGAAGGTACAGAATGGGGGTGGGGGAGATTGGGGGAGCCTTCTGAAAGAAAGTCTTTTCCTAGGTTTGGGAGATTCTCTAGAGGGATCCTCAATTACTGCATGGGACCCAAGACTCAAGACTTGTCTCTTGTGCCAGTGAGGATGTGACCATAGGTAAGTCACTAACTCTTGTGAAGCCTAGCTCTTTCTCTGGAAAATAAAAATAATGACACTTTACAAACTTACTAATGTGAACACTAAAGTGCTATAGATATGTGAGTTATTAATAATATTAATGAAAACCATAAAATGAAAAAGCCTATTGAGGGGAATGATACCTTAGTCTGCTATGGTGTCATTTAGGGGTAAAAATACTTTCCTCTCAAGGGACTCCAGGATCTTTGCAGAGAGATCTATGAGGAGGGGAGAGCCAGGCTCTGATATTTTTTTAAGTGAATAAGTCAGGTAAAGGCATAGATGGAATACTTATTAGATTTGGAGATTCTGCGAGGTTGGATGGGCTGCTTAATACAGTGACAGGTGGTAACTCAAAGAGATCTCAAGGTGGGGGGGTACACCTGAGGGGAATAAATGGCAAGATCTAAACTGCATTATAAATTAGCATCATAGTCTGAGGGAGATAGATACAGTTTGAAGGTAGGTCACGGGGCTTTGAGTAGATGGAAATTCTGTAGGATTCTGCAGTGTCTGTGCAGTGGCTGCCCTGCAAATGAGGGCAGTCTCGGGGTACATTGACAGAAGCAGAGATTCCAGGATGAAGGAGGGGGCATGCCCTCTGCCCTCTTCTAGTCAGACCATGTCATTAAAGTCAGACCCTGAAGAGCTAGAGGCCAACTCAAAGAGTGCTCCCAGGACAAGATTTAAACCCATGCCATCTAGGATCAGGCTGTGTAAGGATCAGGTGAAGGAACTTGAGATGTTTAGCCTGAGACTTGGGGGTGAGGATGGTTGAAGAACTGTCATGGAGATGGGGAGTTCACAATCTGGAGGAAAGAGAGGACACACACACATAAAAATAGCCTCAGTCTCGGTGTCCACTAAGTAGAATGTAGACAGTGCTGTAGAAGGGAGAGATCCGTCCTTGTAGACTGTGGTGACCAGGAAAGAAGGTTAATTCCGAGTTGGGCCTTGAAGAAAGTCGGTACAGAGGAGGAAACCCACGTAGAGAGGGCTTTTGGAGATATGGGACCACAGTTAAGGTGAGAAGATAGTCTCACTGGGATCTCTCATCATTCTCTCCTGCTTACATTTCAAACTGTTCCCTCTTGTCCTTCCCTCAATGAAAATGGAGAACACCTGCTAGTCACCACCTGTGTGTCATCCCTTCAATCTCATCACTGACCAACAGGGATTAGGCCTGTGCTGTCGTGTGTCTATTCACCTGCAGCCAAATGTCAGGGGTAGGGGGAGGAAAGGTAGCAATGAAAAGCCATTTGGCTTTCCTCATGAGGTGACTTAATGCTTTTTCTTCTTACTGAGACTTTAACCAGGACCTCTGAGGTTCTTTCTCTATCTCAGTATTGCCTGAATCTATCTTTTCCCCTTTGGTTTGTTCTTTGCTCCTTCCTACTGGGCCTCCCCTTTGAGCTTCTCTTAGATCACTCATGAGATGCTTGGGTGGCCCCAATGTATGTATCATAGACCAGCAAGTTGGGAAGGGGCAGAGCTGAACCCTATCCCTTTCCTAGAGCCTGTAACTCTTAGCCTCCTGGTTGGATGCCCCCCCCCCTTTTTCCTCCCAACCTTGCCAAGGTCCCCAGTTGCATTTGACCTTGAATCTCCCCCAGGCAGAGCGGAAGCATCTTTTAGCCCTATCTGGGCCCCCTGCACAATGCACTTTTCAGCTCTCTCTGTTGTGCTGCTGGCCCTGATTTTCCTCCCTCTCATCCAGGCCATGAGGAAGGCAGCCTTCCAGCCTTGGGTTGCCATAAGGGAAGAATAACCCTTTTGTTTCCTGCCTTCCCTTGTCTATTAGTAGTTGATTAAATCTTCTTCCCTTCCCAACCATTCCCCCCCACCAGCTTCCTGCTGGCCAGTGGTCCAGCTGCCCTGTTTATGAATCTCCCATTCTCTGGCAGGATGTGCCTTTAAGAGCCACAGGACCTGCTTTGGGGTCACTGGATTGATCAGAACAAGAAGTGAGGTCCCTGGTTTGATGTATCCTTTTTTTTAATAGCAGTTGAGTCTGTTTTTTAAGCAGTGGGAGTCTATTAGCTTCCCTAGGACCATTTATGTTCCCAAGATAAAAAATGATTTCTTTAGGATAGCAAACTTATTATCAGTCAATCAATACAAAATTTATTAAGGGCCAGGCCTTCCTGAGTCTGGCAGCAGGCAACATCCTGAATCTCTTTGGCCTCAATTTCTTGGTATGCAAAATGGGACCAATCTTGTTCACCTGGTATCAGTGATGGATATACATAGAAGGTTCTAATAGAAGATGTGGTAGTACCATTCTGGATACAGGGGGTGACTCTTCTCCTGGGGTTTTAGCATTCCAGAATTCCTGAATCCTAGTCCTTCCAAGCATTCATTCTCTGGGCCTAGAAAATGGATCTCCAACAAGTTTCTGTCTCTGTGCTGCATTCCCACATGGGAACTTTGCTGAGGCAGAGTGAACATTCAATTCCTCCTCACAATTAACCCATAGAAAGTTTGCAAGTCCTGCCTGATTCTTCTCCTTTTCTTCTGGCTCCCTATTGATGAGGAACTGACTTCTAGAGCCCTGGACGCTGGAGGTGATGATGATAAAACATCAGTTTCTTTCCTTTGTAGCTCCACACAGACAGGCCCTAGCCAGTCTTCAGTGACTGCCCGACGTCTTGACCAGCTCTCCCGAACCTTGCTTTTCCCAACCTTCATCAAACTAAGGGCAAGACTAGAGCTACAATTCCAGACAGCAGACTGACTCTGAGCCCCTCCAGGGTTTGACTTATGCCTGCTTCATCCCTCTGGCAGTAGGTATTGCTTCGCTCTTCTTGCCCTCCTTTCCCAGCCTTGGTACCAAGGGGCCTGGGAAAAGAAACTGGGCTGGGTAAACTAGCACAGAGAGTAGTTTCATGTGTGGCTCTCTCTTAATAGACAGAGAGACAGGACTGGCCTGGGCATCAGATACGTTTGGGGGACCCCATGCAGGCCCTGGCAAGGGGGGTGGGGCAGGGAGGGAATTCTGAGCTTCAATGGCCAGATCCCTTTAAAGGATTGTGTTCTGAGCTCCCTTCCTGCTGTCCAATACCATAGTCTGAATCCAGTGTTGGAGAATCAGGGCTGATTGTTTCTTTTTTGACCTCAGCTGGGCAGGCTTTACTGTACCTGCATCTACATCTATATTAACACTTTCTCAGCATCTGGCCCTGGATGGCAGCCCAGATAATGAATGGCGCCGGTGCTTAAGCCACTTACAATGGTCTATTTAGATGCTTAGCTGCATCTCCCTGACTGGGGGGTGGGTGGAACTCAGCTGTCTCTGCACATGCACTTCTTGAGTTGGCAATGTGACATGAGCCTGCACAAGGAATTGGGAATCCCCGGCAAGAGGTTGTTGAGCTCTCTGAAGAACTGACCAGACCACGGCCAGTTTCCAGGGGAAAAGGGAAGGCTAATGAATGAACCCCCCTCAACTCCCATCAATGATTTGTACCCTTTCCTATCCAGCCTCTGACCAGAGCTTCTCCAGGCTTCGTGGAAGTCAGGAGGACTGGATACTCACCCCAAATCAGCCACTGCTTTCTGACCTTGGCCAAGTCACTTTCCTGGCTCTGTATATGCATCTATAAAATGGGGGTGATGCTGTCTTAGCTATCTCACTGCTGTGGGACTCAAAAGAGGTAATGTATATATAACAGTTTGGAACCTTAAAGCTGTTATGAAAATCCTACCGGTGAGCAGCTGAAATATTCAAGTGACTCTAGACCTAAATTCTGGGCATCTGTTCCACAGATGAACCTGACCGGGAAGGAAATGAGGCTAGATACAATGACCATGTTATTCACATGGAAAATAGGCTGAAGCCCTGTGCCCTGAGAAGTCTCCAGGACATTTGTCTCTCTCAGTGTTTATCCAGGCCTTGAGGCCCTTCCTCCTTCCTTTCTCTTTTCTTTGCTCATATTCTGTGTCACTTTGAAATTACTAAACTGCTCCCCTCTTCCACCCTAGTATAAATACTATTTCCCCTTATTTTTACAGATGAGGAAGCTGAGGCTCAGAGAAGGAAGAATATGACCCAAGGTCACACAGCTTAGTACCAGAATGTCTCCCCTTCCACCAGGATGCTCAGGGAAAAGAGGGGAAACTCACCTCCAAAAATAGAACTGTAGAAGATCAACCAACAGTGACCTTAGAGGTCAACTCATGATAGTGATAATGTTTTCCCATTTCTGCAGCACTTTTGAGGTTTACCAGGAGTTTTCTTGACACGGATCCTATTGGATATTCTAATCTCCCTTTTACAGATGAGGCCTGTCAAGGTTAAGTGACTTGCCCAAGGCTATACAGCTAGGCACAAAACCAGGAATGATGGGGCACAAGTTTCCTATGTCTCCATCTAGTTTGATTTCACTTTTTCCCTTTGTCTCTACCAATAGGGCTTCCATGGGTCACCTTGGAGATTGGGGCTTCAAGCTAGTGAAACCAACTCGATCAGACCTCCTTTGACTAGAAAAAGAGAACTTGTATGAGGGCACAGGGTAGGGAAGGAAGGGCCACCCAGGAACCTCATAGGATCTAGAACCAAAAAGGACCCTCAAGTGTAGACTGACTTAGAGGGGTAAAGTAGAGCTCACAGAAGGGAAGGGACTTGACCAAAGGCATATACATAGTCAAGATTGGAACTCATGTCCTCCAACTCTCAAAATCATCCCCCTTTCTCTCCTTTTCTCCAATCTCAGAGGAAGAAAGTCGTCCTCTTCTCCAAGACCAAGCCCTCTCATTGTGTCCTTGAACCTATTCACTCCAGCCTCCTCTGTAAGCTTT
Organism: Bettongia penicillata ogilbyi; assembly: GCA_023548195.1. Lineage (NCBI taxonomy): Eukaryota > Metazoa > Chordata > Mammalia > Diprotodontia > Potoroidae > Bettongia > Bettongia penicillata. Next base: position 6,460,950 of record JAJHZJ010000098.1, read on the forward strand.
CCCTTTTCATCATGTTCTCTCTCTCTCTACTCTTCCTTTTTTATCCACTGTCTCTTTACAAGTCCCCTACAGACATATCCGGGTCTCCCTGATCCTTGACAATACCTTCTTTTGACACTATTGCCTCCTTGAGCTACTGACCTGGATCTCTCCTCCCTTCATAGCCAAATTCCTAGAAAAAAAGCTTTCTATACTTGTTGCTTCCACTGCCACACTCTCACCCATGTTTCAAGACTTGGCACCTGTCCCCTCCTCTCTGGCCCCACAGCCACCACCCTAGTCCAGGCCCTCATGGCCTCTCTCAGCTCCTTGGAATAACCTCCTCATTGGCATGCCTGCCTGCAGGCTTTTCCCATTGCAGCCTAACCTCCACACAACTACCAAGGTGATTTTCCAAGGTGCCTCACCTACTCAGGAAGCTTCATTGCTTCCTCACTGCCATAGGATCAAATAGAAACTCCTTTTTGGGTCATTTAAAGTCCCTCACCACCTGCCCCCCAAGCTATCTTTCCAGCCTTATTACATTCATGCACCCTAATCCAAGCAAACTGGCTTTCTACTGTTACTCCCTCATGGCACTTTTCTCATCCCTGTTCTCCCATTTCCCATCTCCATGTCTGTACTTCACTCCTTCCTCACCTCTGCCTCTTGGAATCCCTAGTTCACCTTTCTTTTTATAGAAAGAATCTCCATCACAGTCTATATGGCGAGTGGTCATCCAGCCTCTGCTAGAAGGCCTGCAAGAAGAGGCCTTCCCACTTCCTTTGAAGCAGCCCTGCACCATTTGGGGACAGTTCTCATTGGTTGGAAGTGGTTCCTACCCACAAGCCTGATTTGCCTCTTTGCATTGCCTGAGTCCAGCTGTTCTTCTACATGGCTCTCATGCCCTTCCCCCCAGTCTTCTCTCAATCAGTCAATCAGGCATCTCTTGAGCTCCTGCCATGTGGCAGATGCTGGGCCCAGCTGGGCAGCTGCAGTTCTCACCCTGGCCTCCTACTGAATGGACTCTAGGCCCTTCATCTTCCTGGTTTCTCTCCAGCTTATCAGTTTCCTTTCTGATGTGGTGCCCAGAATGGAGTCTAATTGGGATGTATCCTGGCCAGGGCAGAGTGGATTCCTGGAAGCTCTTCCCTCCAGAGTACAGCCCAAGGCTCAATATGCTTTCTGAGCTGACACATCACTCAGCACTCTCCCTGCACTTGCAGTCCACGAAAGCCCCTAGATCTTTTTCAGAGAAATTGTTGCTGAGCCAAGCTTTCTTCTTCCTGTGAGGTGATTTTCTGGTAATTCATGGATAAATTTTGACATTTATCCTTACTGAATTTCATCTTTTTGGATTTAGCCCAGTGCTTGAGCTTGTCAAGATCTTTTCGGATCCCCACTCTGTCTAGTGTGTTACTTCTCCCAGCCTTGTGTCATTTGAAGATGTGATAAGCATTCCATCTACGTCTTGAAATAATTGGTAAAAAATGTTTTTAAATAACACAGAGCCAAGCACAGATCCCTGGAGTACTCTACTGGAGACCTTCTGTCAAGCTGACATCAAACCATTACTGCCCATTCTCTAGTTTGGCATTCAGCCAGTGAGAAATCCACCCAACTCTATTACTGTCTAGTGCCCGTCCTTCCATCTTTTGAGATCAACTGCCTCCAAGAAATTGAGGCATGAACATCTTATGTCTGCCTTGTTTTAAAAATCCAGGTTGGTTGGGGAGTTGCCTGTTTCTCTTTACATAGCTTCTGTTTTTCTCCTCATTAGAATAGTTTCCTTTTGTGTGTTCAGAATTTTGTACTTGAGAATTTTCCAACACTTCTGTACTTACTTCCTCTCTAGAGTTTAGTCCATGGAGATCCTAACTATTTTTCCCCTGAGCCCTTTGAAATCTATTTTCCTAATCTTGGGTGCACATCACAGTATGTGCCTAACTTTCCTCTCTCCTTTATCACAAACTCTAAGAAGGAGTAATCACTTCGTCACAAGGTTTCCATCACTTTTCTCCCCATCATCAGTTCCTTCCTATTGGTAAATATCAGATCCAGAATAGGATTTCCCCTTGTTGGTTCCTCTACCTTTTGAAGATCAAATTATCCCATGATCATATGACCCATCTCAACTGTCTCCTCACTCTGCTCCCCAATCCTTTTACTCTTCCCTGGTCATTTCTTTGTTATACTCTCCATACCTTCCCTTCTTTTCTCAAGATACCCACATCTCCCCCAGGAGGACCTTACCTCATACGGAACTGAAAAAACCAAAGCCATACATTTCAAGCTTCCTCTTTCCCCCTGCTACCCCAGTCAGTTCCACACTTAAGGTCATCAATCTTCTCATTTGCGATAGAGAGGGAGGAGAGAGAGAGAGAGAGAGAGAGAGAGAGAGAGAGAGAGAGAGAGAGAGAGAGAGAGAGAGAGAGAACCCATCTCCTTGTGAACGTTAACTGGTTGGGCCCTTTATCTCATCCCTTCTCATGTCCTCTGGCAACCTGCCCCTTCTTCAACCATCCTCTCCCAAATTATCTACCTCTCCTTCTCTGATTATTCCTTTTCTTCTGCCTTCAAAATGTTCCAACTCTCTCCCATCTTAAAAAAAAAAAAAACTTTCAGTTGCCCCTCCACCCCCTTCAGCTAGCATTATAGAGTTTTCTTCCCTTTCATAGCGAAACTCCTAGAAAAAGCTTTCTACATTTGCTGCCTCCACTTTTCTCACCTCCAACCCACTTATCCACTCCTTGCAATCTGGCTTCTGTCCCTAGCACTTTTTGGAAACTTCCCACAAGATTACCAGTGCTCCCTCGTTCAATAAAACCACTGGCTTTTTCTCAGTTCTTATCCTTTCCTACCCCTCTGTAGTGCTGGCCACTGATCCCCACTCCTTCCTCCTTAGATCTTCAGGTTTTCCTGGCACTGTTCTATCATGGTGATCCTACCTTAAGACTTATCCTTTTTTTGGTTTCCTTCATAGGTTCATTATCCATATTCCTCTTCCAGTGTGTGAGTATGCCCCAGGACCCTGTCCTGAGCTCACTTCTCACCCATCTCTCTCTCCCAATCTCTTTTTATGTCTATCCCCATCTCCTTATGTACCCAGAAGTCACTGCAGTGCAAGCCCTCCTCACTTTTCATCTGATCAATCCAATTGCCCACTAATCAGTCTCCCTCCATCCGAGTTATGCTGGAACCAGCTCAAGCCAATTCTTAAAAATCAAGTGTTAAGTTTTCAATATGAGTATTCACACCTTGAAAATTAGTTGATTTTTTTAGTAAACAAATTAGGGCTTGATTTATTGGGGGATTTTGGTTGCCTAAAGAAAGTGATGGAGAAAATGTTAATATGAAGATTAAACTTGAAAGCATTGTGGGTACCTATACCCAGGCTCTTCCCTCATGAATCCATCCTCCATACAGCTCCCCATTGACTGTCTAACCAGGTCTAACCAGGTTACCTCCTTGCTCAGTAAACTTCAGTGGCTCCCATTACCATTAGATTAAAATCTTTGTTTAACATTTTAAGCCCTTCATAATCTGGCTCCAGACCATTTCTCTGGGCTGATCACAAATAACTTCCCCTCAGTTGCACAGTTGGCCCACTTGCCATTCCCTCCAAAGAATGGGACATCTCCCAAGTCTGGTCCTTGGTACAGACTGTTTCCCATGCCTAGAATATGTACCCTCCTCACCCATGCCTCCTTGAACGCCACACCCCAAACTCCCTGTAAGGCTAAATTCAAATGTCTCCACTTTCGGGTCTTTCCTGCTTCCATCCTCTCCCTAATCATTGTTTATTTTGTGGGTGTACTGGATTTGTTTATCTGTGACCAAGTAGATCCCCCAGTAGAATGTATGTTACTTGACAGCAGGTGCTTCCTCGCTTTATTTCTCTCCCATGTGACCAGCACAATGAATGCATAGACCATAGTAGGTACTTAACAAATACTTGTTGTTTGAGTAATTTGATCAATGAGGCAAGTCAAGAAGTCACCTACTGCTCTGCTTTTGACAAAGAGCACCAGCAAACTACTGGAAAAGTGAAGTTACCCATCTTTGTGCCAGGCTTATAATGTTTTCCAAACTGCTTATATATGTCCAAGTGATCTATATTTGCCGAGGACAAAATCACTTCTGGTTTTCTTCCCATTGTTCCTCAACCAGATATTTTCCAGCATGTTTCCCTTCTGGATTTTTGGATTTCCTCCCATGACTCTACCTTCTTAAATGTACAGTGCTTCCCCTCACCCACCCCTTTTTTACTGGGGTTGTTTCTCATTCAGAACCAGTCATGGGTTTCACTCCTGATAAGTCTTAGTGATACCTATAAAGTCAAACTTGCCTATTTCCATTGGGATCTTGAGTTCTTTTTGTTGTCCTAAATTTGAGCACCTGTGTGTGGATATGTGAAGCTATGAGCTTTTACTACCAGCTCCTTTCTTGGATTGTATCTCTAGTGAATTTCCAGGTGTCTCAAGTTGCTATAAGTCTTTCATCATGGTTCCTCCCATCTACCTCCTGTGGATTTACAAAGGCAAATTTCTCCCTCCCTCATCACTGTAATTTTAAAACCCTTTGTGTTAGATTCGCATAACACCAGCCAAAACTTTAGCCAGGAGTCCATCATCCCATGTTTTAATCTGTGGCTCAGAAATCTAAACTACATTCTCAAGCACCACTTTTGTAGCCAATCTTTAGTTTATTGCCCAAGACAATAGTAATCTTTAATCATAATCTTTGGTAGTGCTTTCTAGAAGCCTTCTGGCAATATCATTTGTTCCCATGTCAATCACCAAAAGTAGGTAGGAGTCATCCAGTTTTACAGTCCTTGCAAAATTCTATTTTATGTCTTGGCTATACACCCCCAGAAAGACAGCAGACTTCTCTCTGTTGCTACCATGGAGACAAATAGCGTCAATGTAGTAAGGGGTATTGCCAAGGACCACTATTTGTCTCTTCTTCCTCTGGCCCCCACCGGAAGAACTCTCTTGTTCCATCACCTACTGCTTTGCAGTTCCATCATCATTCCTTGCAGGAGAAGCAGCTGCAGCCAGCTTCATCCTGCTCTTCTTCCATGTGATATTCTTCCACTTTCCAGTCTCCCAAAGAGGGGCAAGTTCCCCCATTATCCCATTAAATCCCCCCTTTGAGGCCCCACTTCCCTTTTGTTTTTTGACTGTTCCACTATCCTGATAACTTGGAGTATGGAGAAGCATTCCACAAGTCCTAGACTTGGAACATACAGAACAGTTACTTGGTTGTGGCAAAAAGAGAAATGTCGCTCACTCAGTGCAAGTGACTGGAAAATCCTCTGTTCTCCATACTGATGGAGATTTGCAGACCTTGGTTGGTTGTTTTCCTGCTTGTGAGTGTTTGTACCTTGTAGCTAAAGCACTTGTTGGTGCCTTTCTAGCCTTTTATCCAATCTTAACCACTTGACAGCTACATCGGATTTGTTTCACTTACACTTTCTTACCTTCCTTCATCAGCGACCTTTTCTTCTTCTTTTCTTGGAATCTTTCTCTTCAAGGTCTTATTCCTTAATGCAGTTACTCCTATAAATTTTCCCACAGAGATGAGAAGTAGAACCTGAACCTTCACAATTTCCTGGTCCTCCTTACTCAGATTGGGTCCTATTTACTTTTCTTTCTGCTTCCTCAACTTCCGTGTCTTGGCATCAGCTTGGAATGCCCTCATTCCTCACTTCTACTTCTTGAAATCTTTAACTTTCTCCAAGACTCAACTCTAGGGTTACTTCCTCTATAGGAGGATTTCCCCCATCCCCACTTGGCAGGTCCCCCTGAAATAACATTAGACTTGTTGATATGTGTATACGAAGCTAGATCGTGATTAATACAAAATTCAGTTTAGTGCAAATTGTAAAATGATACCAGGTCACATTTAATGTAAAGGTAAAATTCAATTCATGTGATACATGTGAGTTAATAGAGGGTTTCATAACATGCCATTACATTGTCAGTCTGCATTTGCCTGTGGTTGTGTGTGGATGTGATGTGTTGCTGCATACCCACCTTATTATTAATAGTTTTATTTTTTTAAAAAGAACCCTTAACAAAATGGACAAAAGAAAGAATACTTCAGATGGAAACATGGCCAGTGCAGCAGAGAAAAGGCTTGTTGTATTTGACTAACAATATGATGTAACTGAACGGTAAAAAACATGGTCATAGTGAATCGAAAATAGGACAAAATGTGAAAATGCCCAAACTACAGTAAAAACACACAAGTGAAATAAAAGGAAGATTCTGAAGAAGAAGACCTTCCAGACCTTCCAAGTCTAAGAAGGAAGAAACTCAAGTGGACTGAAAGTATCTTTTGATCCCCTAACACTTCTTTATTGGAAGGTAATGAAAAGGGGGATTTTAAAACCAAACCAATGCTTATTTATCAGTATCCAAATCCTCATGTTCTGGAAGGCTGTAACCAGCAATCACTTCCAGTTCTTTGGTGATCAGACAAGTTTTGCAGAGGTGACGAAAGCTGGTTTTACAGACTAGTGCTCAAGTTATTCCAGCTGTTGAAAAAGATCGCAAGGACAATAATCTTACTTTCAAAGCATTGCTGATTTTAGATACTGGCCCAGATCATCCAATGACACTTGGTTTGTTGTGTGAGAATATGAGTGTGCAAACTTGAAATATGAATAAAACTCTCTGCACTTATCAGCATATGAAGACTTTTAAAAAGGGAAGACAGATCAGTCTGGGCTTCCAAAATCTTGAAGTATGATAATTATGATATTTTCCTCATATCAATATAGGATTATCTATATGATATTCAATCATTTTAAAATTTTTCTTTCTAGAACTACTCTAATATTTTGTAATAAATTTGAATCAGAAATCATTTTTCTTATCTTTTGTGGTTATATTACATGAATAACCATATAAACATTTATTTTTAAGAAAACTGTTTCATATTTCCATTGGATTGGAATAAGTTACTATATTTATAAATAAATATAACTTCAAATAATGTGAATTAGACTAATGCAGCCACTTCATGGGATTCATTATTCACATTCATTGGAACCTTGCTGGATTGTTTAATGACTTATTTGTTCACATGCTATTTCCTTTCAGTAGAATATAAACTTCTTGAGGGATTTCCTTCTTTCATTTCATTTCCCTCTTTGCTTAACAAGTGCTTGTTGAATTGAACTGTTTACCCAAACTTTCCAAGTAACTTAGTTGAATGGTGGAATCTCCCAGAGCAGAATTAGGATCTCAGATTGGTTTGGGACATGTTAGGATATTTACCTCTTCTTAGTCATCACCCCCCTTCTTCTCCTCTAGGATTTCACTGTCCCTTACACTCAAACAGGAAGCTGCAAGAGTCCACTTTCCCAAGCCCAAGCCTGGTAGGAGGAGTTGAACCTGAAGAAAGTTATCAGTGCTAGAGGAGACTGATAAAGAGTTTTCAGAAAACAGAGCAATGCCAAGGCCACTGTCTGGGCTTTTCCTTCTTCTGCCCCATCCCAGGAACCCCAGGATGGGCTGACCAACCTGCTCTGTACTCAGTTATAGCCAGACTGTAATCATGCCCTGTGCACCCGCGTGTGTGTGTGTGTGTGTGTGTGTGTGTGTGTGTGTCTGTGCGTGGTCACTAGGAAGGGCAACAGAGGACAGCAATTTGCCTTCTTGTTGTCGATTAAAGGGGTTTCCTACAGCTTGCTTCACCTAGAGAATCCAATTAAACCTTTGACCCAAAGTCCCAAAACACTTGAATTTGCTCAAGAACTGATGCTGGGAGGAAAAAAGAAACCAGCTCTCCATTAGCTGCTGTCCTAATAGAACTTAGAATGTTAGCACTGAAAAGGACATTTGTGTGTTCATTACAGAATGTACAAATAAAATTAGGACTTTGTTCTACACTTCGCCAATGTACTTTTCCTGCAATATTGTATAGTTATCTATATTTCTGCCTAATTTTCTTTCTTTAATTTTCTTTTGTCTGTTCGTTTTAATTAATTTATTTTAAATGGAAGTACTAGGCCTTAAATTCACAATAAGAAAAGAAAAAGAAACATGAACTTAAATACAAAAAAAAAGCATTGCCATGTGCTCAACCGAACATAAGAGAGGATTCAAAATATTCAGCAATAAATTTCCATTTCAAGAAAGGCTATGTAATAAATTCTACCCATTGTGTTCAGAGCTGTCCATCTTTTCTTTGCTTCCTTGTGAGTTTTCTTTTGTTTTCTGTTGCACACTTTTTGCTTTGTTCTTTTTTCCCCCTTCTTCCCCCAAGAAGGCTACAATTAAGCATGCATACACGCACATGTATATACATATGTACATACATATAATTACGTATTCATACACTTATATATCTATAATCATACTAATATATAGATATGTTCATATATTCATATGGATCTATGCAAGACTATGCTGTACTTGTTTGTCCTCTGTTTTTCTTAGGGACGATAACCTCTTCCTTCGTAAGTCCAAGTATTTCCATATTTTTCTAAGTCCACCGACTCATCATTTCCTACACCACAGCAATATTCCAACCTTTTACTGTCTAATTATTTTATTTTTTTATTTTTTAATTATTTTTTAATATAAATTTATTTAACTTTTCACATTCATTTTCACAAAATTTTGGGTTCCAAATTTTCTCCCCTTTTCTCCCCTCCCCCCATCCCAACACGCCAAGCATTCTAATTTTCCCTATCACCAATCTGCCCTCTCTTCTATCATCCCTCCCTTCTCTTGCCCCCATCTTCTCTTTTGTCTTGTAGGGCCAGATGACTTTCTATTCTGCATTAACTGTATTTCTTATTTCCTAGTAGCAAGAACAATACTAAACAATTGTTCCTAAAACTTTGAGTTCCAAATTCTCCCCATTCCTCCCTCCCCACCCATTCCCTTTGGGAAGGCAGGCAATTCAATATAGGCCCTATCTGTGTAGTTTTGCAAATGACTTCCATAATAGTCGTGTTGTGTAAGACTAACTGTATTTCCCTACATCCTATCCTGCCATCCATTGTTTCTATTCTGTCTTTTGATCCTGTCCCTCCCCAGGTATTGACTTCAAATTGCTCCCTCCTCCCATTGCCCTCCCTTGCATCATCCCCCCCCACCCTGCTTATCCCCTTCTCCCCCATGTTCCTGTCTTGTAAGATAGGTTTTCATACCAAAATGAGTGTGCATTTTATTCCTTCCTTTAGTCGAATGTGATGAAGGTAAACTTCTTGTTTTTTTTTATCCTGAGCTCTCCTCTTTTTCCCTCCACTAAAAAGTCTCCTGCTTGCCTCTTGAATGAGATATAATTTACCCCATTCCATTTCACCTTCTTTCCTCCCACTACATTTCTCTCTCACCATTTACCTTAATTTCTTTTAAGATATTGTCCCATCCTATTCAATTCACTCTGTGCTCTCTGTCTCTGTATGTGCATGCATGTGTGTATGTGTGTGTGTGTGTGTATGTATATGTGTGTGGTCCCACCAACTACCCAGATACTGAAAAGTTTTAAGAGTTACAAGTATTGTCTTTCCATGTAGGAATGTAAACAGTTCACTTTTAGTAAGTCCCTTATGACTTCTCTTTCCTTTTTACTTTTTCATGCTTCTTCTCATTCTTGTGTTTGAAAGTCAAATTTTCTTTTCAGCTCTGGTCTTTTCATCAAGAATGTTTAAGTTCTCTGTTTCATTGAAAGATCATATTTTCCCCTGAGGTATTATACTCAATTTTGCTGGGTAGGTGATTCTTGGTTTGAGTCCTAGTTACTTTGAATTCTGGAATATCCTATTCCATGCTCTTTGATCCATTAATGTAGAAGCTGCTAGATCTTGTGTTATCCTGATTGTATTTCCACAATACTTGAATTGTTTCTTTCTAGCTGCTTGCAATATTTTCTCCTTGACCTGGGAATTCTGGAGTTTGGCCACAATGTTCCTAGGAGTTTCTCTTTTTGGATCTCTTTCAAGTGGTGATCAATGGATTCCTTCAATACTTATTTTGCCCTCTGGTTGTAGAATATCAGGACAGTTTTCCTTGATAATTTCATGGAAGATGATGTCTAGGCTCTTTTTTTGATCATGACTTTCAGGTAGTCCCATAATTTTTAAATTGTTTCTCCTGGATCTATTTTCCAGCTCAGTTGTTTTTTCCAATGAGATATTTCACATTCTCTTCCATTTTTTCATTCTTTTGGTTTTGTTTTGTAATTTCTTGATTTTTCATAAAGTCATTAGCCTCCATCTGTTCCATTCTAATTTTGAGAGAACTATTTCCTTCAGTGAGCTTTTGAACCTCTTTTTCCATTTGGCTAATTCTGCTTTTGAAAGCATTCTTTTCCTCATTGGCTTTTTGAACCTCTTTTGCCAATTGAGTGAGCCTATTTTTCAAGGTGTTATTTTCTTCAGCATTTTTTTGGGTCTCCTTTGCCAAGGTATTGACCCGTTTTTCATGCTTTTCTTGTGTCTCTCTCATTTCTCTTCCCAGTTTTTCCTCCACCTGTCTAACTTGCTTTTCAAAATCCTTTCTGAGCTCTTCCATGGCCTGAGCCCACTGGACAGCCACCTCCAATGTCTGGGATACAGAGGCCCCGACCTCCACGTCTTTCCCTGATGGTAAGAATTGTTCCTCATCATCAGAATTGAAAGGCGGGAACATCTGTCCCCCAAGAAAGTAGCTTTCTATGGTCTTATTTTTCTTCCCTTTTCTGGGCATTTTCCCAGCCAGTTATTTGACTTCTGAGATTCCTGTCCACCCCCGCCTAGATCCACCCAGCTAGTGCTTGGGGTCTGAGATTCAAATGGGCTTTCCCCAGCAGTCGTGGCTGCTATTCAGTGTGAGCTTAAGTTCTGGTGCTGGGGTGGGGGCAGGGCCGCCTCCCAGGCTCAGTTCCCTCAGGGGCTTTATACAGAGACCTTCAGTAATGGAGCAGGTCGGGGCAGGGCCGCCTCCCAGGCTCAGTTCCCTCAGGGGGTTTATTCAGAGACCTTCCATAATGGCCCTAAACTTCTGCCTGCTGCTGTGGGAGTCCTGGGCCACCACCACTGCCTCTGCCGCTCCCTCTGCCACTGCCTCCTGAGGGGGTCCAAGTCACGGATACACCTTGTTCCCCTCTCAGCCAGCTCAGACGTCTTTCTCAGTGACCTGTAGTGCCTGTGGGTGGAGGGACCTTTGTGGCTGGTGGAGGTTCCGTCCCTGAAGCCTGCTCGGATCTGCTCCTCTGGGGCTGCGTGGCCAGGGCAGCACAGGGGTGGGCTCCACTTTCTGGGGCACCACGGACCCCTGGGGACAGCTCTCCAGGGCTCTCTGGAACGGATATCTTTTCCACTGTGTTTCTGCGCTCCTTGCAGTGCTCCAGAATTTGCAGGGAGTTCCTTTTGCAGGAAATATATGGGCTGTGGGTTAGGAGCTACCATTTGTGAGTCTTTCTACTCCACCATCTTGGATCCTCCCTCCTGTCTAATTATTTTAAATAATCCAAACCAATATTGATTAATATGACTGACATATAGTGTAATTTCCCTATTTTCTCTTTTGATTAAATCTATTTTTAGCTTTAACTTTGTCAGAGATTGTGATTACTACCCCTGCTGTTTTCCCTAATAAATTCTATTCCTGTTCTTTATTTTATGCTTGTGTGTATCTACTATTTCCTATCCCTCCTGACTGTCATCTGTGCTTTATTTCTACCCACTATCTTGCCCTCCTATTACTTAACCTAACCCCCCACCAAAGATCCCTTCATTGTCCTCTCCCCCACCCTGAAATCCCTCCCTTACCCTCTCTCTCTCTCCTTATCCCCTTAGCCTTTTACTTCTTTCTGAATTTAGAAGACTTTTATAACCGTCTCAGTGTATATGTATTGTTCCCTCTTTAACCCATTTCCAATGAGAGTAGAGTTCCAGAACTACCAGCCCTCTCCCAATCTAATTCTTCTGGGTCAGTTCTTCCTCTCACACCTCATTTGTATAAGATGATTATTCTTTTTACCTTTTCCTAAATTGTTTTACTTTTTAGAATCCTCTCACACTCAGGTTTACCCCAGTTTTTCTTTTAAACTACCCAATTATTAATAACAATCTTAAACATATGTTTTACATTTCCTCACATAAAAAGTCTCCCCTCATTGATCCACTTGTAACTAGTCTGTGATGTGTACCTTACATTTCTCTTAGATCTTATATGTCAAATCTGTTAAGTTCAGGATTTTTGTTTTTTAACAAAATCCTGAAACTCTGGCAATTCATTAAATGTCCATTTCTTTTCATTCAGGATTATGCTTACCTTTGCTAGCTACAACCCCAGGTCTTTTGCTCTTTCATGTATAGTGCCCTCTGCTTGTTAGGTTTGAAGCCTCAGGCCTTGCCAAAGTCATAGTTTCTCTAACAATTCCTGTGAGTGCCAAGAGCCCTGGCCTTGTGATGCAATTGAGCTAGCATATATTGAGCATACACTGTGTGCCAAGCATTGTATGCTAAGTACTGGAGGAAGAAGAATGTTGAGACAGAATACAAACATGTTCAGATGCACACGGGGGATTCTTCAAGGAACAGAAGCCAGCAGTGATGCCGAATGCCACCAAGTTTCAGCTTAATGCTCACCTCAGGTGATGGGACTGATTGTGAGTAAAGAAGCACAGACAGCGTGCAGTATGTTGGAAAGATTGGTGAACTTCTCTCAGTTCTACTCCTAGACCCACCATTCACTACCCATGTGACCTTACACAGGCCATTCATTTTGCCCCAGGAGCCTTATTCCTCAACTATAAGTGGAGATGATAATACTTGCATTGCTTGCCTTATGGTTTAGTCATGGGGAAAGCCACTTGTAAAAAATAAATGTGAGCTTTTCTAACTCTTTTTCTGGGATCCCTGTGAGACTTAGTTTCCTGATTTGTAAAAAAGCATAATAACTATCTCATAGGGTTGTGAGTATCAAATGAAATAATGATTATGAAAAGGCTTTGTGACCATAAATCATTCAACATAAATAAACGTATCACAGCTCACACATATGGTCCATTATTAATAATACCAATGACAGTGATGCAGAAGGAGAAGTGACATAGTTCACTAGACTGTGTCCCCAAATCAGTTTAGGACTTTTTCTTATTAAATCTGAATTTCCTTTTATCTTTATAATTTCTGCTTGTGCATCCTCCCAAGCTTCCATCTTTCAAACCTCAGAGTTCTCTTCTCCCTCCCTCCTTTCATCCCACCTCTTACCAAGTACTCTCAATGGTACTTCTGGAACCTGTCTTGCATCCCTCCATCCATCCCTCCCTCCCCTGTTCTTCTCTGTTGCCACCACCACCAGCCTAGGCAAGGTCCTTATTACCACTGGGTTGGCCTAGTGCAGTAGGCTCCTATGAGGACTCTGCTCTCTTCTCCTTTTAATCCATGTAGTACATTGCTAGCAAAATGATCTTTTTTAAGGACAGATCTGGTTCCATCGCTCCTCTTCTCTGAATCTTAGGTGGCTTCTTATTTCCTCTGAAGTAAAATTCCAGCACTTCTACCTGGCCTTCCAGGACCTCCACCATAGTGCAACTCCACTTTGCTTTTCCATATTTTAAATGTCTTCTTTTCATTCATTTAAGGCTTTGTTAAACTGGACAACTCTGCTCCTCTACCACTTCCTGTCTTCCCCCACCCATGGGCTTTCACTCACATTTTTCTCCAGGCTTGTGATGATCTCTTTCCTCTTTTTTGCCTGTTGAGTCCTACCCACCCTTCAAAGCCCAACTCAAATGTTGCATCCTCCAGGGAACCTCTTAGTACCCTTGTTGATAATGACGTTCCTCCTGGACTCTACCAGCACTTTGCTTTGTGGTTTTGCAATATATTTATAATTTAGTGTTGTTGTTGTGTCAGTTCAGTGATATCCCACTCCTTGTGACCTCATTTGAGGTTTTCTTGGCAAAGATACTGGAGTGGTTTGCCATTTCCTTTTCCAGCTCATTTTACAGTTGACAAAACTGAGGCAAACCGGGTAAAGTGACCTGACCAGGGTCACACAGCTAGTAATTGTCTGAGGCCAGATTTGAACTCAAGAGGATAAATCTTTCTGACTCTAGGCCAGTCACTCTGTCCACTGCAGTGCCACTCAGTAGTGTTTATTCTAGTTCTCTTTTTGTTTCTTGTCTCTCTACTAAAATGTAAGCTCCTTGTGAATAGAACATGTGTATTGTCTAAGAAAAGATTAACCTCATTCCTCATGGTTTGTTTGTATTCCCTAAGCACAGGGTAGCTTGGAAGTCATTCAGGAGCATTTTAGGTAAAAAAAAAAATAAGCCCCCCCAGGACTAGAACCTTGCTGGACAAGAAATTTGATGCAAGTTCTGAGGGTCTCATTCCACTCTGAGAATCCATCCCCTCTCCCTTCTTCCCAGCACCATTGTAGGAGGAGGACAGCTCTGTGGTCTAGAGTTTGGTTTCTAGGTAGTGTTTGGCCTATGAGAAGGTGAGTACCAGTTTTGGATCTTGGCCATCATCACTGATGGATTCTTTGGTGAACCTTGGATTTTTTTAGAGATGGAAGGGACCTTAGACCATTAAGCTCATCATCTTCATTTGAAAGAAAGAAACTAAGGCCTAGACAGGAAGTGATTTGCCCAAGGTCTAGAGCTTGTCTACAGACTCTGAGTCCCTTCTTTGGGGGTGCCTTAGTTTCTTTCTCTATGAAATCAGAAGAGAAAGAAGAAGGCTTGTACTTTGGATGTTTGGGGAAGGACAGTGTCTTGACCTCCTTAGAGAAAGCAGCTTTACTGGAATCTGCCATGTGGGGGCATTCTGGGTGACTGGGCTGAAGCCCTAACCAGCCCCTTCCCAATTAGGTCCTGTACACATTCCATGCCCCCTGGTCCTCCTTTGGAACTAATTACTGAACTCAACAGCTAGTGCTTCTAGGTTTTGCCATGGTAATGGGCTGCTTTTCTTCCATCCCCACCAAAGCTTCACCCCTTCTCAATGGAGCAGCTGCCAGCCTGCCCCACCTCTGCTGGGAGGTCCCTCAGTCCCCCTGTCCCTAAAAAAAATCAGAGACTGGCACTGTTTTGTGGGAGGTTTTGAAGGGAGAGGAATGGAGTCTAGAAATTGGCCCCCTGGGGCCTCTCTGAAGGTTTTGCTACCACTGCCATCTCTTTGAGTATGCTGGAAACCCAGCAGGCCTGGATATTTCTGTAGTGCCCACCATTGCCTGCCAGCACCCAGTGATAACAATTAATAGAGTGCGCCACATATCTTTGCTGCTTTTCAAAATTAACATCCGGACTCTGGGAACTGGTTAGACAATAAGCTAGTTCATCAGAGGGAAAGCTTGTATGATGTGGTTATATAGCTCTCACTCAGCTTGCTTATTCCTCCCCCCACCCCCAACTGTTTTTCTTTGAGGCAGTAGAACAATAACATACTGGTACATTGACAAGGCTGTCCCTTCCTTGGGCATGAAACCAATGTTTTTCTATCTCCCTCCTCTTCACAGCAACACAGGGAGGCACACAAGGGCACAGAGACCCTTAATGCTCCCTTTTGCAGATTGAGGCCCAGAGGAAATAAAGAGAAGGCTCCTTGTGGTAGTAAGTCAGTGACAGACCTGGGGCAGGAGCCCAGGGTTCAGGCCCTTTTCCCTACCAAGTGAAATTAAACTGAATCTAATATGGTGACTAGCTGGAGGACTGAACAGGGTTAGCTGGCCAACCAGAGTGGGCTTCACCATGAAGCACAGTGGTGTTTGCCATTTCGGTCTGTCTTGTCTGTTCTGATCTAACTGTCTAGTCGGGCATTTCTGTGACCGTCATGGAGATGCCTGGCACAGTTTGGAGACTCACACAGACCTACAGTACACAAGTTCCTGTGGGGAGCTGCAGGGAGGGGCAGGTGGGATGCCACAGTTAATGCCTAGAGAACTAGGGAGTGGAAGCAGGAGGGAAAGGAAAGGAGGAAGGTATGTGATGAACTTCTTAGGTTGGATCAGCAGTCTGGATGGTCATAGTGCTTGGAGAGAGAATCTGAGAGAGACTCAGCATCCCTTCGTTTGATTGTCTGGCAGGGGAATAAGAAGGCTGCCCCATTTCCCCAGCAAGAGAGAGTGAGCCCTGCTGGAGCTGTGCCACATAGCCAGCTCTGGGGAGGACGTCCTTTCTAGCATTTTACATTTGAGCTATTGAGAACAGACTGGTGGCACGTGCAGGTGACTGCATCCAATTGGAAAAGTCAATGGTGAAAGTTCTCACCACTCACATTCTGGCTAAGTCCCTTGGCTGCTCAGTGCCTCAGTTTTCCCATCTGTAAAGTGAGAATCCAGATCTTTATGTGCCATGACCAAAAGAGTGGCAAAGCCCTTTGCCAATGCAAAGAGTACCTACAATGCTATTAAATACTAAGGAAGACCAAGAGGGATGACCTCGCAAAATGTATATAAGGTGGGCTGAAGAACCTTTCTGGATAGCCAATAAAATACCTGTAAAAAATGACTCTAAACAAATTCTAGAGCAGCAGAAACCGCAAAACAACAGAGTGAAAGAGATTTCCAGCCCAAGACAGCCTGGAAGGCTGACAGAAAAGGTCTGTCACACTGGGCTGAGAGCAGAGTACAGGCTGGGCACATGGCACAGACAGGATTGACACAGGCTTCAGGGTGCAGAATCATGGGTAGCAGCAGCGGTTCCCACAGTTCTCAACCCACAAACACCAAAGGCAGCTTCGAAGGTCAGTGAGAAAGTTCTTTCAGCTTGGTGAGAAGGGAGCTGGTCCAGCCCAGACCAGTGGCAGCCACTGTGACAGCAGTGTCCATTTTGGGAGCCCTTCACCTAAAGACCCTGGGGGAATTGAGCTGCTAATCTGGGTCTCAATTCTGAGTGTCTGTCCTGGAGCGAGGAAGAGCACTGGCATGGTGGAGCTGGTGGAGGCCCTGGAGAGGAAACCCTACTCACAGATCCTGAGAAGAAAGTACTTGTGGTTGCTCCTAGGCCAGAGTACAGGCCAGGAGAGGAGTAAACTCCTCTCCCTTGATTGTGCCACCTTGGAGGAATTGAGAACTTACAGGTCCCTAGAGTATACCCTTCACTTGACAAAGGACTCAAAAATCAAGTAACTGGGTGGGAAAATGGCTAAAAAGGGGGGAAAAATTAAGACTATAGAAGGTTACTTTCTTGGTAAAAAGTTATTTTCTTCCATCCTTTCGGATGAAGAAGAACAAAGCATATTACCAGAGGAAGACATAAAAGTCAAGGCTTCTATATTCAAAACCTCCAAAATAAATATGCAATTGTTTCAGGGCATGGAAGAGTTCAAAAAGGATTTTGAAGATCAAGTAAGAGAGGTGAAGGAAAAATTGGGAAGAGAAATGAGAGTGATGAAAAAAATCATGAAAAACAAGTAAACAGCTTGCTAAGGAGACCCAAAAAATGCTGAAGAAAGTAACACCTTTAAAAATAGACTAACCCAAATGGCAAAAGAGGTTCAAAAAGTCAATGAGAGAAGAATGCTTTAAAAAGCAGAATGGGCCAAATGGAAAAGGAGATTCAAAAGCTCACTGAAGAAAACAGTTCCTTAAAAATTAGAATAGAGCAGATGGAAGTTAAAGACTATGAGAAACCAAGAAATTACAAAACAAAACCAAAAGAATGAAAAAATAGAAGACAATGTGAAATATCTCATTGGAAAAACAACTAACTTAGAAAATAGATCCAGGAGAGACAATTCAAAAATTATGGGATTATCTGAAAGCTATCATCAAAAAAGAGCCTAGACATCATCTTTCTTGAAAATATCAAGGAAAACTTCCTAGAACCAGAGGGTGAAATAAATATTGAAAGAATCCACTGATCACCTCCTGAAAGATATCTGAAAGGAAAAACTCCTAGGAATATTGTAGCCAAATTCCAGAGTTCCCCCAAGTCAAGGAGAAAATATTGCAAGCAGCCAGAAAGAAAAAAATTCGAGTATTGTGGAAATACCATCAGGATAACACAAGATCTAACAGCTACTACATTAAGGGATTGCAGGACTTGGAATATGATATTCCAGAACTCAAAGGAACTAGGATTCCAAGAACCACCTACCCAGCAAGACTGAGTGTAATACTTCAGGGGAAAAAATGTTCATTCAATGAAATAGAGGACTTTCAAGCATTCTTGATGAAAAGACCCAAACTGAATAGAAAATTTGACTTTCAAACACAAGAGTCAAGAGAAGCATGAAAAGGTAAACAGTAAAAAGAAATCATAAGGGACTTTCTAAAGTTGAACTGTTTACATTCCTACATGAAAAGATAATATTTGTAACTCTTGAAACTTGTCTCAATATTTGGGTAGTTGGAAAGATTCTTTACATATAGACAGAGAGCACAGGGTGAGTTGAATAGGAAGGGATGGTATCTAAAAAATAAAATTAAGGAGTGAGAGAGAGGAATGTATTGGGAGGAGAAAGGGAAAAATGGAATGGGGCAAATTATCTCTCATAAAAGAGGCAAGAAAAATTGAACCTTACTCTCATCACATTTGGCTTAATGAGGGAATAACATGCACACTCAATTTGCTATGAAAATCTATCTTACACTATAGAAAGTAGGGGAGAAGGAGATAAGTGTGATAGGAGGATGGTAGAAGAGAGGGCAAATGGAAGGAGGGGATAATTAGAAGTAAACACTTTTGGAGAGGGATAGGATCAAAAGAGAAAATAGAATAAATGGGGGGAGCAGGATAGAACGGAGGGAAATATAGTCTTTCACAACATGACTATTATGGAAGTCTTTTGCATAACTACACATGTATAACCTATATTGAATTGCTTGCCTTCTCAGTGGGGATGGGTGGAGGGGGAGGAAGGGATAGCAGTTGGAACTCAAAGTTTTAGGAATGAATGTTGAGAATTGTTTTTGCATGCAACTGAGAAATAAAAAATACAGGTAGTGGTATAGAAATCTATCATGCCCTACAAGATAACAGAGGAGATGGGGATAAGGGAAGGGAGGGGTATGATAGAAGGGAGGGCAGATTGAGGAAAGGGGTAATCAGAATGCACTGTGTCTTGGGGTGGGGGAGGGGAGAGATGGAGAGAAAATTTAGAACTCAAAATCTTGTTGAACTGAATGTTGAAAACTAAAAATAAATAAAAGAACTTTTCTGGCTTATGCAGCTGAATCCAATTGGTTTAAACCTTTCAGCTTGGAGTCTCTGACCTTCTCCTGAGGTCCCTGATCTACTTGTTTCAACTCTTCCTCTTCTCCTTTTCCTCTCCTACCTGCCCTTCCCCACAGATGATACTGAAGACAACCCAGGACAATGCCACTGGTCAAGAGGAACATTGAGCCTAGGCACTTGTGCCGAGGTGCCCTGCCAGATGGGGTCACCAGCGAGCTGGAGTGTGTCACCAATAGCACCCTAGCTGCCATCATCAAGCAGCTGGGCAGCCTCAGTAAGTGGACATAGCTTTCTGAATCAGTGCCATTCACCTTTTTCTCCTGATTTAAAGAGTCCAAAGAGGCCAACTCTTTGACTATTGGGGGTGCGCAGTAAAGGATCACACATAATGTCTAAGGTTAAAATTTTAGACTTGATCTATTTGAATCTCTCTGAGATCCAGAGAAGGGAAGTGATAAACAGATTTTTAAGGATAGAAGGTGATCTCAGAGTGTCATCTGATCTGTTGCCCTGCCTCCAGTCAAATAGCCAGCATATCTAGGCCATCCCAGAGAGTTTATTTATTGCTACTTTCATCCTGAAAGATTTTACAGTCTTCTCTGGGAACACTCTTTCTAAGTGCTTCCTGCCATGATGGCCAACTCTTCTATGGGCTACTCACTCACTTGGGCGAATCACTCTCTTCTCCTGAGCCTCAGAAGACTATAAAATGAAGTGTGGAGCCTCAAGCTCTCTAAGGTCCCTCCAAACTCTTATGTTTTTCTAGCTCTTAGTGAGTGAGCAGTCTGGCTCCTGGAAAATGGGCCATGTGTGCCAAGGTGCTCATGTTGCTACATTTGCCTGGGGAGAGGCAGGCTAGGATTTAGACAGAAACCTCCTTCCCTGTTGAGACATTGCCTGAGTTAGTGGCAAAACCCCAAGCTTTAGAGGCAAGCTGTGGCTTTATGGCCTGACTCCAGCACATCAGGATTATGAAATAGGGATAACGCTTACTCTCCCTGGCCCACAGAGTTGTTTTGCGGAAAGTGCTTTTTAAACCTTTGACATGCACTGTTACTATTGGGACAAGAAGCTATGTGAAGCACTGGGGAAGGCCTGAGGTTTGAACTGCTCCAGTTGGCCTCTGGCCTGGCTATAGGCCTCTGCCTTTCCCTGGGTTCTAGCCCTAGCCTCTCACCTCTCAGCCAGATTTCCCCAAAGAGAGGGCCCTCCATGCCAAGTCCCTGGAGCTTAGATGCTCTCAGCAGAAAGTCAGTGGTAAATGTGCTTCTCATTTGGCTAGTGAGCCCAAGTACTGTGCACATGCCCATCAGATCAACTTGGAATGCCTGGGAAGCCAGTGGATAGGATGTAGAGTGGGAAGGAATACCGCATGGCATGCTGGGATAGACATCAGGGTCAAGAGGGACCTTTGACCATAGCATACTGTTACCTGGGTGGGGGAGGGCCATAGCACATGGCATTGGTACCGCCTAGAAGGACCTTGGGACACAGAATTGCAGTGCTAAGAGGGATCTTGGAACATAGCACACTAGTATTGGGAGGGGTTGGGAGTTCAACTTAACTCATCATTTTACAGATGAAGAAATTGAGGCTTAAAGATAGTCATTGATTTGCCCAAGGTCAGTAGACAAGCTGCTTAGTTTTGAAGCTGAGGCTAGAACAAGGTATCCTGATTCTCAGACCTGTGTTCTTTCCTTTATATCAGAGCCACCACCACTTCAAAGGGCCAGCCTTAAGCAGGCAAGAGGGATGAGGCTACAGAAAACAGCTGTTCCCAGTAGGAAGAGCATCTTCATGCAGAGATTGCCTCCTGTCCCCAAAAGGGCCCCAGCCTAAGTATCTGTGGCTGAGGCCCAAGAAATAGCAGTGGCAAAGTGTAATAGTGCACCTAGATTGGGGGAAACCCCAGAGTCTTCACCTTGTGGTACCTTGTGGTGCAGTAACATAGCGCATGTTCCACGGGCTAGTCTGCTCCACTACTCCTTCCTGTCACCTTTCAGGGCACCTTGGGCCCCAGGCAGACAGGGCCCTTACTTGGCCCCAGTCTCTGTCATCAGAGACAAAAGCAACAGAGCTGTCAGAGACTTGGCATGTCCCACTTTTCTCCTCTGTTGGCATTGTCAAAAGAGGACAGAGCAGGTAGAGGGCCATTTTTAACTCAAAGGAATGATTGTCTAAGGATAAAATTTTAGGCATCAGCAGGAGTGCTAGTTTTGTGTCCCTCAGATCATACCCATAAGGCTGCTCTTGTTGGGACTTTGAGGAAGAGGAGATGAACTCAGAATGATGTGAAGACCATAGGGGTGTGGATGGTGTTGCCTGCCACTGGGCAGGTGACGGAGGCCCAAGAGTGATAGCCAGTCACTAGGGCAGTACAGCCACTCAGAATCTCACTAGCTCCCAGAAGCCTGCCCGTAATCACAGAATCTGAATGTTAGAAAGGATCTCACAGGACGGAGAATCTATCCCCTAGCTGAGCAGGAATCTTCTCTACAACTTAAAGTTACTAGTTGCAGCAGTGATGGGGAATTCATTATCTTCTGAGGCAGCCCATTTTGTTTTTGGATAGTGCTCATTATTAGGAAGTCCTTACTTACACTGAATTGAAATCTGCCTCTCTGTGGCAGGCAGCACCATACACACCTGATTAGTAAAGTTGGGGCTGCCCTGTCTTCTCTGGCCTTCGGGGTAGGGGGTGCTCCAGTGGCAAAGCCAGGAGCCACTGGCCTCTCCAGTCACCCAGGTTGTCTGTGGAAAACATGTGGCAACACTGGTCTCAGTGAGAGTAAGACCGAAGAAGATAGCAGCTGCTCCTCTGCCCCACCCCCACCTTTCTAATGGAACAGCATGGTGGTAGGGCAGGAGGAGCCCAGCACTTGGTCCCCACAAGCAATCCCCTATCTGAGCTTCAGTCAACTCATCTGTAAAATGTGGGTCCTGATTTTTGCTCACCTCATTGGCACTGCCTCATTGTTGAAAATAAGAAATATATCTAATAGGCCAGGCCCTAGGGCCTCCCCAGACCAGCAGTTGTTCACCTGGCTCTGGTCAATGCCAGCATGCAGAAGTGACCCATGATTATGTCACAGGAGAAGTGTTTGGGGGAAGTTGGGACATTTAGACTGGAATCCTCGAGAGAATATTTAGTGAGAGGACAAGGTTGCTCTCTTTGACTGTCTTGGGGAAGAGGCACTAGTCCAGGGGAGGGGAACCTGTGACCTCAAGGCCAAATGTGGCCATCTAGGACCTGAAGTGCAGCCCTTTGACCAAATCCAAATTTCACAGAACAAATCACCTTAATAAAAGGATTTATTCTGTAAAATTTTGCCTCAGTCAGAAGACCATGCTTGAGGACCTAGAAGATCATGTGTGGCCTCGAGGCTGCAAATTCCCTTCCACTAGACTAGGCTTAGTGTGCTTGATCTCAGAGGGCAGAAGTGGGAGCATGAAGCTAGGGTGGGGGAGCTGGCAGAAAGACAGATTAAGGCTTGGTGTCAGTAAAGCTCTCTGAAAAGCTGAATGGAGGGACCCAGGAAATTGGGAGGCCTTCGAACAGAGGCTGGATGAGTTGGATCAGATGATCCCAGAGTTTCCATCAGTAAGCAAACAGGGTGACTAGTTAGGCTTGGGCAAGTATTGTGGGGAGCCCCGTCAAGATGTTCTTTGTCCCTCTCCCTCAATTCCAGGCAGACATGCAGAGGACATCTTTGGGGAGCTGTTCAATGAAGCCAACAGTTTCTACATGCGAATGAACTCGCTGCAGGAAAGGGTGGACCTCTTGGTGATCAAGGTCACGCAGTTGGACTCCACTGTGGAGGAAGGTGGGTAGGACAGAATGAGCCGAGGGAGCATTGCTCTTTCCTGGGGAAGGCCAAGGCTACTTTTTCTCTTTTTTGCCTAGATTATGTCCAGGTTTGTCAGGGAATACCCTCGGCCTGTGTTTGTTAGGGCCTCATGCCAGATCCCTGGCACCAGGGCTCCAAGGTGGGCACTGTGATACTGGTTTGTCTCTCCGTGATTTGTTCACTCCTTTAAAGCTGTCCCTAGTTGTGTATTTTGTCAAATAAGTTTTCCTGATGCCTTTTATTTGTATCTTATGGTCACTTTTGGCTATCTCCCACCACCATCCCTAGCTTGAATTCTTCTATATTACAGTGAAAAACAGTTAAAGCAAAGGCAACTGATAACAGTGCTTTGCCAGCACTCCACCATCTGGTCTCAAGAGGAATTTTCCATCCTCTCTCCTTTTTTTAAAAAAAAATGTATTTTCATTCATCTCAACAGTATCTGTACACTTAAACCATGTTAATACAGATATGTAAAATCTATTACTCTGCAAAATGACAGTGCGTTGTATGCATACGGACCTCTTGAAATAGCTAAAAACAACCTACGCATACACACATACACAACCCAGGAATCCACAGCCCCTTATTAATTGAATTGTGTGATGATAAAACTTGGTCTGCTGTGGTGTAGAAGGCGTCAGAGAAGAAATGGATGGCCAGGAAAGGCGTGGGAGCAGTCAGGTAATGAAAATGGGGGCTGACAGATGGTTTAGCCCACTTACTTGGCTGGTAAGCACTAAAAATTAAAAGAAGAAGAGGCTCCAAATCAGGAGGAAGCAGAAGGGTGGGGTTTGCTTGCAGTTTGTTGGCACCGTTGGCGAGAGCCAGTTATCACCATAGATCAGAAAGCATTTACTAAGCACCTACTGTGTGCTAGGCATGGTGAGACTCTGGAACAACGGAGGTATTGAAATATAAGTGCAGGATTTTAGAGCTGGAAAGAGACCTCAGAGATTTGCTTCACACATATGGAAACTGAGGCCCCTTGAAGTAAAATGACCTGTCTTAGGTTACTTGAATAGTAAAGGGGTGGAGAATTTAAACTTGGGTTTTTCTTTGTTTTTCTTTCCTATTCTTTTCTCTTTAATGTCCCCATAGTATTTATAACAACATCCTTTATCACATATATCTTCTATATAACAACATATTATTATAGCTACCTTTACAATTTATCATATATATAACAATATTATAACAACACCGTTCACCATATATGTCATATATAAGAATATATCATACTATTATAACAACCCCCTTTTCCCCTTGGAAACCTCCCTTCTAACAAGTCTGCAGTTAAGTGCAGTATGGCCCTCACCTGGACTTCTCATCTGCACAGTGAGGGCGCTAGAGCACATGACTTTGGAGATGCCGCCCCCCCTCCCAGCTCCAAGTCCATGGAATGGTGAGAACAGACCAGTAAGTTGATTGTGTCTGAAAATGTCTGCCTCATTCTGTCTCTGTGCCAAGAGGTGCGCCTCCACCACTATGCTCTGAATTCTGGAGTCCTTTCTATGCAGAGTAGTTCTCATTGGATACATCGGTCTCCTGTCATTCATGTATAGAGCACATCCTAAATTCAACTAGATAAACATGTGGGGCAGGGCTTACCTGTTATGATTATCCACCCCACCCCCAAAAAGCTCTACAAACCCCTGGGGAAGCCCTTGTACTCTGTATACACGTATTTCCCTTCCCCTGTCCCAGAAACACACATGAACTCATATTATTACATATTACCTCACGTACATTTATTCTCAATATATTTTACTGCATGTGTTCACTCCTACTCACAGTTCCACATGTGTATAGATTCACAGATGTGCAAATGGAGATGTTGGCCATGTCTGCTCACATGTATGTCCTATCACAGTTCCAGGTGACACAGTAGATAGAGTACCAGGCCTGGAATCAAGAAGACCCGAGTTCAAACCAGGCCTAACTTGTGACTCTGGTCAAGTCACTTAACCTCTGTCTGCCTCAGTTTCCTCATCTGTAAAATGGGGATAGTGATAGCACCTACCTCCCAGGTTGTTACAAAAATAAAATGAGAAAACCACATATTAACATTATCTGTGTTCTGTTGTATATTTTTTGCTAAATATTTCCTAGTTAAATCTGAATTTTCTTTTGGCATCTTGGGCAATGTGTTTGACCACCTCTGCAAACCTCAAAGTGTTATATAAATGCCAGCTTTGTTATTACACAGACAATGGCTTAAACATAGTTTTTTGGTACCTACTGATGGGCCCTTTCATGTATATTTGTCTAGCTTATGACTTCCTCATCAGCCTACTGATTCTTCCCCATAACAATGGAGTCCACTTGGCTTAATTTCCTAGATGATGCTGGGAAGCAGCTTGAGGGAAAGCTTGGTAAGTTAGGCAGAGACATTAGTTAGGCCAAGATGCCTGTCAGAGATTTTCTGTGTCATGCTTTGGAGGCCTTGAGAACAGTATCTTGTTATAGGACTCAACACGTTGGAGAATGATAATTGAAGGCTACATTTCTCTGTATCCTAACCCTCACCCATAATGCTCTGCTGTGATATAGGCTAGAGAAGGGAACCTGCTATAGGTATCCTTGCCTCGGGGTGGGGACTATTCCCTGGGCTTTGCCCCTGGTCCAGCTTGTCTGTTATATGTTGTCCTAGCCTACCTTCTAAACTATGTAGATCCAGACAGATCATAGGTACCAAGATTCTTTTTCCAGAAGTTCCTCCATACATTGCTTGATGGGGCTTTCTACCCTCTAGCATCAGTGTGGGTTTGCATGAAACTAATATGTAACTGCATGCTTTTGGGCCATCCATTTCAGCTCTCTGAATCTCAGTTTCTTCCCCTGTAAAATAAGGAAGTTGAATGAACTAGATCAGGAATGGGGAACCTACAGCCTCGAGGCCACATGTGGCCCTCTAGGTCCTCAAGTTTGGCCTTTTGACTGAGTTCAAGTTTTACAGAACAAATCCTTTTATGAAGGGGATTTGTTCTGTGGAGTTTGGATTCAGTCAAAGGGCCGCAGTTGAGGACCTAGAGGGCCACATGTGGCCTTGAGGCTGCAGGTTCCCCCCTCCTAGACTAGATGACTTCTGAGGTCCCTTCCAGCTTTGAGATTCTAGAAGGGCCCTTCCCATTCTGGTGGTCTGTGGTCTAAGCATCCTTCCAGCTCTCAAATCATGTAATATGCTCTTTTGATCTCCCCTACTGTGGTGCCAAAAATAGCCACATACTCTACTTCAACCTCTTGCCTAGGAAATCAGGCATCAGGCCTAGAGACTACAAGACAGCCTTAGGCTTTTCTTTCTAGTTCTGCTCTGGTTCCCGTAGAATAGCTGGGCTAGGGCCGGAGCTACAAGTATATGTGCCAGAGGCAAACACTGGGCTTCTCTGAGCTGGTGAAGGGCAGGAATGTGCATGCGGCACCGTGGGTGGGAGCAGTGCACATTATGTGGTGGGAATGGGTTTCTGGTGGCTCAGGGAGTTTTGACAATGACTTGGAGGTTGGTTTTTCATGGTTGAGGTCACTGGTGAGTAGCAGCTACTCAGTTACTTCAAGTTTGCCATCTGTTGATCATTACTGGAGCCAATAACTTGGGGAGGGGGTGATAAAAATAAAATAAAGCCTTTTCAGAAAAGAGTATAGCTTTAAAAGTACAGCTTATGGGTCTGCAAATTGGAGCTGCAGGAGAACCCCTGTATTACTGCTGAGTGTGAAGGGTCAAGATGCCTGTCAGAGACTTTCTGTGTCATACTGTGAAAGGATGCTCCCATCCTGGAAGGAGAACGGGAAGGGGTCTCCAAGGTCATCTAGTGCACCTTTCCTTTCCCCGCCCCTGCTCAATTTATACAAGAGGAAAGTGGGGCCTAGAAGAGGGAGTATGACTTCTCCAAGGTTACTCAGATAGTGAGTGGTCCAAGCAGGATTCAAGTCTCCATCTCTTAACTCTTTGCACTGCAGCACTATGTACTATAATAAGCTCTCCTCTCTCTTCCATTTACTAACTGTGTGACCTGGGGCAAGGCATTTCATGTCTCTGTTTCTCAGTTGCCTCATCTGTAAAATGGGGATAATTGTGCATTCTCTGCCTTCTTGTTTTGAATAAATAGTTGTGTAGGCCTTAACATTCTATGGAAATGTGAGCTACTTTTATATATTTGGGAGTCATTAGCATCCTTTCCTGTGTCCTCCAGGAGCTAATCCACCCTTCTCCCAAACCTTCAGTCTCTCCCTATCTCCTGGCTGCTTCCCTGCTGCCTGTAAATGTCCTTGCCTCTGCTGACCTTCCAAGCTTTCCCTGAAGTCATTGTTCTAGATGTCTCTTCCCTTTCATAACCAAACTCCTAGAAAAAAAGTTTTTACTTGTTACCTTCCTCATCTCCCATTCCTCACACCCTTTAAATCTGACTCCCAGACTCCTCACTCAGCTGAAGCTGCTCTCACCTTTTACCATCAACCTTTTCTTGGGCCTCCTCCTTCTTGCTCCTTCTGCAGCTTTGGCACCATGGAGCGCTGTTTCTTCCTCAATGTTCTCCATGCAGGTGACTGCCAGGTGTACATAGCCAGCCTCCATCTCCCTCCTGGCCGCCATCCCTGCATCTCTGGCTGTCTGCTTGGTTTCCCCCCTGTATGTGTGTCCCTTAGGCATCTCTTCTTTCCAGTTCCTCTTCCATGTGGTTGCCTACTTGATGTTCCAGCAGCACAAGGTTAACCATGTCACTCCACCACTCAAGAAGTGTCCTGAGGAGAAAATACAAACTCCTCTCCCTGGCACTAACCTGTCTTTCCAATTACCCTAAACCTGGCTTGCTTTTTCCCATCTCTCACCTCTGTGACTTTGCCCAGGTCATCTCCTGTTCCTGAAGTGTTCCCCTTCCTCACCTTCACCTATTGGAATCCCTTGCTCCCTGCAAGTCACCCTCCCTCCTTATCATGCTCCAGATGATCTCCAGAATCTTCCCGACAATTTAAGTGGAAGTGATTCAATTTCCTGGCATGGTGCTGGTAGACTGTCCATCTTTCACAGGCATGCAACAATGAGATTGGCACAATGGCTCTATAGACATTTGATTTGATAGTCAGTCTAATATCTCTTCTCTCCCACACTTTCCTTTGGAGCCTCCCAAACACTGAACTAGCTCTGGTAATGTGTGTGTCAACTGCACCTAGCAGGATAAGGTACTGGACACTTTGGTCCTTTCTCCAGCTGAACTGCCAAGCATTCAAACTCTATTGTAGAGAGCACAACTCCAATGGGCTGATTACATTTTTTGAATGATGAAGCACACTTGTCTGAAACACTATTTTAGAGAGAACTCACACAAGGCAAGTGCTCACATGGTCAGAGGAAGTGATACAAGGACATCCTCAAGGTCTCTCTGAAGAACTTAGGAATCGATTGTGAGCCATGGGAGACATTGCACAGGACCACCTAGCATGGCATGCTCACATCAAAGAAGTCACAGTGCTCTATGAGCAAGCAGAATCTCAGTAGCACAGAGGAAACATAAGTTGCACAAATTCAGAGACCTCTCCAATGCAAATGTTCTAATGGACTTCTTATGCCCGACCTATGGTAGAACCTTCTGAGCTCGTATTGGACTGATCAGCCCCAACCAGACACACCATACCCTGACCCCAATGTTAGGATGTTATTTGTACTTTTAGAAAATGAAGAGGGAATAGCTCTCCCTCTTAGCTCCAAAATTACTTTTTTTGACCATATTTTGTATTTACTTATAAATATACATGTTGTTATCCCCCAATAGAAAGTAAATTCCTTGAGGGCAAGAATTATCCCATTTGGGGCATGTAGACATAATCGTGTAGATAGGGAATGAGATTTGAAATACATCTGTGGTGTGGGCAGGTGCTTTATAACAGGGATTTATTGAGTCTTTCCTTGTTCCCAAGAACCCCTTGGAAATTCTTTGAAAAGAAAGGTTTAGAGAAAGAGGGGATCTTGTCACCAAAAGCAGGGAGCACCCTGAGTCTTTAGATGGACCTAAAGCCTGTCTCCGTTCGCAAGTTGTAAAATGTCTGAGCCAGAAAGGGCCCAAGAACGAGATGACCTTAGAGGTCATGTTGTCCAATCCTCTCATTTTACAGATCAGAAAACCTGCCCTAAGTCAAGGTCTATGGCAGAGCCAGGGCTAGATCTATCACAGGATTCCCTATACCACATAGCTCCTTTGTAGTGCCAGATAAATCAGCCTCATTTGGAAGAGCTGACCATGGAGACCTGTAGCTAATGGGGAAGTGGTCCCATGCCAGAGCCTCACAGGGTCCCTGAGGTGCTAAGTGACTTCTAGTACTGGTCTGATGCTGACTTGCATGTGACCTTGGGCAAAGAAATTCCCCTCCTTCTTTGAGGCTCAGTAGGGTTCCAGATGCCGGCCTAGACAGTGAGTGCCTGAGGCATTTCCCATTGCTCTAATTCTAGAGATTCTCAGTGAACCAGGTGGATTGTCAAATGAGTCACAGGAAGGGGATTAGGTGCTCAATGAAAAAGCCAACAGGAAGTTAGGTACAAGGAGGGGCTGCAGTTGGATCATAGATGATAGTTTGTGAATTAGAAGACACCTCAGGGATCACTTAGTGTATATACACACACACACACACACACACACACACACACAGAGTTTTACAGAGGAAGAAACTGAAGCCCAGAGGGTGCAGGTGACTTGCCCAAAGTAACCCAGCTGGAATTTGAACCTAGGTCTCCTCACTCTATAGTACCAGAGTCAGTAGTGCCTCACTGCCTCCCTAATGTGGCTCCTGCTGTTTGAAGAAGGTAAGAATCACAAGCTTTGAGAATAGTAAGGTCAGAGGCCATGGAATCTTCTGGGTGCTCTTCCATCTAATCCATGAAGTGATAGCTCTTGAGGCATCTAGGGATATCCAACCAGGTTCTACGCAGGCAGACCCAGGAGGAACATGATCACAATGCAGTTTGGAAATCTGCAGCTTTATATGTGAAATGGAAGGCATCTGGTGTGAAGACTGGGCAGAACTGGGAGAGAGGTCATCAGGTAGCAGGGCCCATGTCACCACTCTGGGGTGGAGTTTTCTCTTCTATCAGATGAGGGCTTCTTTACCTTTATTGTATCTGGATACCACCCTGCTCAGAGTCATGTTTTTAAATAACTGAAGGAAATTATCAATTTCAGCTGGAGGTTGGTGAAAATTAAGTTGTAGATTTTTCCTCATCCAATTTCATGAACCCTTTGAAAGCTATGCACAGAGCCCCAAAGGCTCTGTGGACCCCAGGTTGTAAACTCCTCAAAATCCATTCACAGTCCCACAAGGGCTCTGTGAACCCCAAGTCACGAACCCCTTGAAATCTATCCACAGACCCTCAAAGGCTCTGTGGACCCCAGGTTGTGAAATCCATTCACAGACTCTCCAAGGGCTCTATGGACCCCAGATCATGAACCCCTTGACTAGACGATATCAAAAGTCCCTTGCGACTCTAAATCCTGTGCTCCTTGGCTCTGCAGTGTCCCTGCAGGATATCAACATGAGGAAGGCTTTCCGGAGCTCCACAATCCAGAATCAGCAGGTGGTATCACGTAACTCCATCCCCAACCCCGTGATGGAGATGTACCAGCGGTGTGACAAGCCCCCGCCACTCAACATCCTCACGGCCTACAGGTAGGAGGGAGGGTAGGGCCCCTGGTGACCAGAATAGCCTTGGAGAGCGAGAGCAGGTGGAACCCAAGTCAGAATCCTGTTCTGTCTGCTGGGGCTCTGGGTTTGTCACCAACTGAGCCCTGGCTTAATCATTTCCTAGCTGTGTAACATGAGCCAATTTACTATATCTTTTATAGCTTCCATTTGCTCATCTGTCAGTAGACAAAATAACCTTCCTGCCATACAGGGCCATGGAAGCAAAGTTCTCACCAGCCTTTTTTCCCCCACTTACTAAAAATATGTGAGCTGCTTCCATGAAAGTAGTTGTCCTTGGCTCCATATTGAGATGCTGTGTCAACTGGGTAGTGACCTCTGCCTGCCCAGGTCTCCTTGCCTGGATTGGCAGGTCAAACATTCCTTCATGCTCTAGGCTCATCCTCCTCACTTCTTGGTTCAGAGCTGAGGGCATGTAAGACCCCCTCCACACCAGAGAACATTCATCAGTTAGTCATGGTTGATGATAATAAAGAAAAGCTGGCAATGACTTAGGGTTTATATGATTATGGGATTTATGTTACAGCCCAATCTTCTTGAGCTACATATCTCCCTTAGTGCCTCTGCACCCCATAAGCACCAAATATATCTTCACAACAACTCTGGATTATGATCCCCTTTTTACAGATGAAAAAACTGAGATCCAGAGAAATGATTGACT
This sequence comes from Bettongia penicillata ogilbyi, assembly GCA_023548195.1. Lineage (NCBI taxonomy): Eukaryota > Metazoa > Chordata > Mammalia > Diprotodontia > Potoroidae > Bettongia > Bettongia penicillata. The sequence continues at coordinate 6,492,258 of JAJHZJ010000098.1, forward strand.
TGCCTTTAGGTCACACAGCTAGTAGCTGGGAAAATGAGGCTTCCACTCAGATCTCCTGACTCTAAACTCAGTGTTTTTTCTCCTACACCACTGCCACTTCAGTAGGGTTCCCCAGGAAGCACACAGTTACCATAGCCTTCCCTGCTGGTGCCAAGCAATACCCATTTTTCAGGAATGCTCTCCATAGGGTAGGTTGTTTGGGTGTTTGTTGGGAAGTATCTATTTGGTTGAAATTATGGTTTCATCCATTGCTTTGCAGTCAGGAGACCTAGTGTTAAATATTTCTTGGACCTTGTAGACCTCATGTCTCATCAGTCCAATAAGAGAGGGCATTTCCTGTGCTTGGAGAATGTCCTTGAACTGCAGGGATTTCTAATCTGAGTTAGAATCACAGCTAACTGTGTGACCTTAAGCAAGTTTCTTACCCTTTCCAGGCCTCATTTTGCTCTTCTGTAAAATACAGAGGGCAGACTAGATGCCACATGTTGATAAGCTCACTAACATGCCCTTTTGGGTCCATTTCAGAGATGACAAGAAAGATGGCCTTAAATTCTATACTGACCCATCATATTTCTTCAACTTGTGGAAAGAGAAAATGCTTCAGGCCACTGAGGATAAGAGGAAGGAGAAACGAAGGCAGAAGGTACATGGGTGGGGCTGGAAAAAGAATTAGACATGAGAGGAGCTCCCTATCTCTCATGGTGCCATGGAGTCAGAAGCCCTCCTGGCTTGGGCCCTTGTGTGACCTTGGATAAATCACTTCTTTCTGAGCCACAGTGTCCTCATCTGTAAAATGGAGGTGCACTAGATGACTTCGTAGGTCCCTTATTATCTGTGATTGTGTGTGTGCTCATGTGTGCGTGTATATGTGTATGTGTAAATGCTTATGTGTATATGTGTGTGTGTGTGTTCAATTTGCCATGTTTTAGGAAGAGAACCTTGACAAGCTGAAACTTTGCCAGAAGGGCAGGACTAGGATGATGAAAGAACTGCAAGGCAGGCTGTGTGAGAGTCAGTATTTAGTTTGGAAAAGAGAAGATTTTGTGGGAGGCCATGGTAGCAGTCTTCAAATATTGGAAGAGCCATCCTGTGGAAGAGGGATTAGCCTTTTCTTTGCTTGGTCCCAGAGAACCAGGAACTATGTAGGGAAGTTGCCGAGAAATTCTGGTTGAAATCTAAACCCCGGGCCCTTTGTTGGGGGTATTGCAGATTGGGCTATCCTTTACAGGTGAGAGTCAGATTCTCTAACCAGAGCTAGTCCCTGGTCAGGGTGTTGCAACACTGTTCCCCAGAGTGGACTTCATTGTTCAGGAAGCACCTTTTCCTCAGAATCCATAGATGCAAAGCTCAGCTACCCAATTTGGAAGGCTGCAGACTTTGGCTTCAATGATAACAGCCTTTGTCCCTCCTGTCCACCTCCCTGCCTCCAACCCCTCTTGACCCTCCTTGGACTCCCAGGACCCTCCTGGCTTTTCTGTCAATCCTACACAGGACTAAGAAAGGGAAGGGCCTGGTTGTCCTGTGCTCTGGTCAGCCTGCATATAAAATATTGTGTTCAGTTCTGGAGGTCACATTTGAAGGACTTTGATAAGTTGGAGGACAAGCAGGATGGGGAAGGGCTTTGAGAGCCCCTTCAAGTGAAGATCACTTGAAGAAATTGTGAAAGAGAAGACATGAAAGCTGTTTTCAAGTATTTAAAGGGTAAATGACTAAGACTACCACGTGACCCATTACAAGGAGCTGACATTTTAATTCCATTTCAATGAATTCCCTTCATGAATCAGTTTAGTCAGTCGCTTTTGCTGACTCAATCTTCCACCCCCAACCGTGGGTGTTCTTATCTCTATATATGCTATCTAGCCATGTGATTTCAGTAGCTTCTCCATCTCTACATGGATCTCCACATGGATAACTCCAAAATACAAAGCTTTTTATAAGCCTTTCATGTAATGTCCGTGATTATTAACCCTGACCTGTCCTCTGAATTCCAGTCCCCTCGTTACCAACTGCCAGCAACACACCTCTATCTGGATGCCCCATTGGCACCCCAAAATCAGAATGACAAAAACAAAGCTCATTGTCTTTCCCTTGAAACCTGCTCCTTCCCCACATCTCCCCATTCCCATAAAGGCACCACCATTCATTCCTATTCTACCTCCACACTCTCTTTCCTATCTGCCCCCTTCTTTCCACCCACATGGATTTCTCATCACCTCCTTCCTGGAACATTGTAATGGTATCCTTGCCTCTAGACTCTCTCTTCTCCCAGCCTTCTTCCATACTCCTGTCAAAATAATCTTACTAAAGCACAAATTCTATCATTCCCTGTTACCTCTAGGATAAAACTAGCTGGCCACAGACTGGCCCTTTCTTCACTCACGTTTCATCCAGTCATTCATTCTGGCCATTGCAATCTGCTCCTAATCCTAACACCACCCACCTTCGCAGTCTGCCACTGTCAACCTGCTCAGATAGAGTAGTCAAATCAATATCTGTCTCTATGTAATAATAGTAACAAACAAAACGAGACAAGTCATACAGCAACTCTAAGGAGAACTCTTGCTTCCTTCTTCAATTCATCAAACCAATATCACTATTGCTTCTGGAAAGGTCATCTTCTTAATTGGCTGCCCAATGGATGATCTCACCATCCTTGTTGACTTAGACCAAAACTCCCTTCCTTGTATAACACTTCCCTTCATGTTTTGTCTTCCCCTTTAGCATGTCAGCTTCTCATGGGCAAGGACTGTCTCACACTTGTGGTTGTATTCCTGGCACTGAGAACATTCCCTGACACAGAGTAACTGATTAATAAATGCTTTTTTATTCATTCATTTAAAGCCCATCACACACGAGCTCCAACCAAACTTTCAAGGCTTATTTTCTATTACCATCCTGTATTCATTTGTACACTCTAGCCAGCCTAGTCTGTTAGCTATTCCTTAAACCCAGCCTGTCATCTGTCTTTACCATGCCTCTGTATAGACTGTGCTGCCTGAAATGCAAACCTTATTCACCCCTGCCTCTTAGAACCCTTAGTTTGCTTCAAGGATAGATCACTGGACCTGGAGTCAAGAAGACCTGAGTTCAAATATGGCCACAAGCTCATCCTTAGCTATGTGACCCTGGGCACATCACTTAACCTCTGTTTGCCTCGATTTCCTCAACTGTAAAATGGACTTAATAATAACACCCACTAGCAGGGTTGTTGTGAGGAACAAACAAAGTGATATTTGGAAAGAGCTTGGCACAGTGCCTGGTACATGGCAGGAACTGTAGAAATGGTCATCATTATTGCTATTTTACAACTAAAGGTTCAGTTTAGATGACTTTCCTACAAGAAGCCTTTCCTGACCACCCACCCCTGGAATAACTGCTTGGTGAATTTATACTATCCTGACTGTATCTCCCCATCCTTCAAAAGCCCCCACTGTCTGTCCTTCAATCCCTCTCTTCCCCTTTGGAGCTAAACTCCTCGAGGACGCTGTCTATGCTAGGTGGAGGGATAGAGGGTTGGAGGGAGCCCCACATGTGCAGTGAGGCTCCCGTAGACGGTAAAGTCAAAAGGAGGCACAATAGACTTCCATAGCCCCTTTCTTCAGAGGAGATGTTCATTCCTGGCAGGGGTGGGGGGAGTGGGAAATGGGATGGGAAGCAGGAAGTTGAGGCCAGAAAGACTAGAAGTCTTATCTGTCTTCTCCAAGTAATAGTATTGATAGTTTTGGGGATATGATCAGGTTCCAGCCAACTTTTGATCACTTGGTTATTTTGGGAGAAGGGGACTCCAAGCTCTACATCCAAAGCTTGATCCCTTTCTGTCCTAATACAAGTTCTACAATGAACACAAAAGGAAAAGTAAAGAAACCCCTTTATCCACATCATAGCAAAACAAAAATAGGAGAAGGTATATACACAGGAGAACATATGCCAGACCACACAGAGTGAAGGAGCTCTCCCATTGGCAGTGAGATAAATCAGCTTAACCAAGAGAGATCTTGGAGCTCAAACAAGGCAATACTCCTCACAGCTCTGGAGTAGCAAGCTGGGATTAGGGCCACAGTGGAGACTGCCCACCCCTCTAATGTCTTCCTAAAATCTTTTCTTTCAGCAGTGGTTGAAGTGGGATTGACCTCTTCCATCTTCTTTCTCCAGGCTAGAAGCAAGGAGGTTGTGAATGATGACTCCCCAAAGGGGAATTTAGCAAAAGCTGGAGCTCTCTCAGCTCTCCCCAACTCGCCCCACTCCTTACACATTGCTGGGCCTTCATCTCCACCAATACGGGGAGAGTCCCATAGCATTGGGCTTTGGGATGGTCTTATATAGGTACCTCTACTTTCTCTCCTCTCACTTGCTTCTAAACCCTGGGCAATCTGGCTTCTGATCTTGTTTAACTAGAAACTGCTCTCTCCAGAGTTTCCAGTGACTATCAGATTACCCAGCCTCACAGCCTTTGTGCCCTCTCTGCAGCCTTTGACCCTTGGCAAAGATGGTCTTCTCCTATGGATACTCTCTTTTCTCTAGGTTTTCATGACACTGCTGTCCCCTGGTTCTCCTCCTATCTGTCCTTCCTTCTCAGTCTTTGCTGGCTCTTCAGGTCACACCTAATAACAGTGGGGGTCCCCCAGGCTCTGTCCTGGCTCCCTTCTCTTCTCCCTCTCTACATTCTTACTTGGTGATCTCAGCAAACATGGATTCAGTGATTATGTCAATGCACATGATCCCATATCTCTAGATCCAATACTACTTGCCATTCCCACATGCTTAACATAGCTCAGATCCTGACTTGGGAGGGTCTGAGGGCCAATCTAGGCCTTACCACTGAAAGAACTTTTGTTTTAGAAGAATGACCTGGCAGGACTCATGTACACTGAAATGGACTATGGAGGCAAGTTGTAGGATCTTTTAAATTAGTTAGCTTTTTATCAAGTCAACAAGCATTTATTTGGCACTGATGGCATGCCAGGCCCTATGCTAAGCTCCAGAGGTTTTTTTCTTTCTTTGTAGAAAGGCAGAAGCAATCCCTACCCTCAAGGGGGAGACCACAGGCAAACAACTCTGGACAAAGAAGATATAGACAAGACAAACTGGAGATAGTCTCAGAGGGAAGACTAAATGCCTTAAGAGGGCCAGGAAAGGCTTCTTGCAGAAGGTGGGATTTTAGCTGATACTTGAAAGAAGCCAGGGAAGGGAGGAGGAAGAGAGTTCTAGTCATAGGGAGAGAGCCAGAGAAAATGTTCAGAAAATTCAGAAGATGTAATGTCCTGTGCAAGGAAGATCCAGGAGGCCAGTGTCACTGGATCGCAGGGTATGTGGGGTCATGGGTCAGGTAAGAGGATGAAAGTGTAAGAACACTGGACATCTAACACTTTAAAAATCCAAACAGAGGATTTTATATTTGATCCTAGAAGTGATAGGGAACCACTGGAGTTTATAGAGGGAAAAGGGGTGAGGTGGTCACACATTGCTTTAGGAAGAGAATTCTGATGTCCGAATGGAGGATAGAGTGGATTTGGAAGAGCTGAGGCAGGGAGACTAAGCAGCAGGCTACTGGGATGGTCCAGCTGAGGAGGGCGGGAACTAGGGAGGTGGCAGGGTCAGAGAAGAGAAGTGGGTGAATAGGAGAGACCGTGAGAAGATGCACTCAGCAAACCTTGGCAACAGCTTGGCTATGGGGATGTGAGGGGTGGTGAGAGAGAGGGAGGCAGCAAGGGTGACACTTGGGCTGTGAGCCCGGGTTACTGGGAGGATGGTGGCACCACTAGTAGACAGGAAAAGGGAATAGAATGATCAATCCATTTTGGGTCAATGAAGCAAACCCTGTGCTTGTGCTGGGTATGGGGCATACAGTGTTAGACATCACTTAGGCCTTTTTCTAAAGGATCAACACTCCAATGTGGAAGGGCCAAGCACAGAAATTATCATGATCCAAAGGTGAGTTAGGCTCATGTTCTCATGGGAACGTTCCCAAAGGAAGGAAAAGACTTCAGTGGGGGGAGGGTCTCTATCCTTAGATGGAGGATGGCATGAGCAAAGGCACAGAGATGGGAAAGGGCAAAACAAGACCAGTAATCAGAGAGTTGTTTGGCTGCAACATAGTGTACGTGAAGGGGAATAGTATGACAATAGTGTGGACTAGCAGTTTGGAGCCTCATTGTCAAGGACCTCGAATGCCAGAATCCGGAGGTTGTACTTAATCATGTAGGCAACAGGGAGCCACTGAAGGTCTTTGAGCAGGGGATGACAGGATATGATCAGTAATAGTTACTAAGATCCAGTAAAGAGAGGAGTCTGGAGGCAAAAACACCATTTGGAAGGCTCTTATAATGTGAACAGTTCATCCTGTTGTGCTGCCTGGGGCTGTGGGATAGTCTAGTCCACTGTTTGCTTGGGTTTCTTCCTGGCCTAGTATTTAATTTGACAGCCTCCTTGCTGTGAGAGGAAAGCTTTGGTATTGTGGTTAGGTGACTATGTGTGTGTGTGTGTGTGTGTGTGTGTGTGTGTGTGTGTGTGTGTATGTATGTGTATATATGCATATGTATGTATGTATATATGTATATATATGTATGTATATATATATATTTAGTAGGTATATATGTATATATATGTATGTATATATATTTTATTTTATATATATATGTATATATATGTATGTATGTATATATATATATATATATATATTTAGCCTCAGCAGCCCTATAGAGGTTACTGTAAAGCAGCAGGACTGGGTTGGGTTTTTGCAGACCAAGATGAGGAGACTGAGGCATATTTGTATTAATTTCCAGGAACAGCGACTGGTGGAGGACTCCACCAGGGAGGTGAAGAAAGTGCGGAAGGCACGGAATCGGCGGATGGAGTGGAGCATGATGGCATATGACAAAGAGTTCCGGCCAGACAACAGGTTCTCACCATCTCCATATCACATGGCCTCTTCAGAAGGATCACTCTCCCCAGATAATAGGCAAGTGTTCCCTATTATCACCTACTCAGTCCTTGGTTTCCCCCTTTCTATTGGCAAAAAGTATACTATGCTACTGCACAGAAGGTGGACTCATTTCTCAAAGCAATCCCTTCTCCCCCTGCCAGCAAAAGACCCTAGGACCTCATTTACCTTTCCCCAGGTGTATCATCCTCTTTAAAAAATATTGTAAAAATAAAGAATTTATAATGCACTTCCAAACAAATGAAGTATATAACTCCTTATGGTGAAAACCAAAATTCTGGTATAATATGCACTTATCAGTGTCCATATCCTTTTCTGTTCTCTGGTCAGTCTTCTGTTCATTTGGATAAAAATCCAAATGTGTTGCATCATGGGAAACTTTCCACATTTCAATATATCATTTGCATTGGAATATTCCATTACATTCCTATCCTGTTTACTCATTCACCTAAAACTTGGACTTTCAAGTTATCTCCTGTTGTCTGCATTGTCTATACCTTCTGCTGTTTATTTAATGTCTTTTTTCCCCTTTATGATAACACCCAAGAGGCTAGAAATCTGGCCTTAGAGGAGGAAGGGCAGGAGTCCAGAGTCCCAAGCTGGATGGATGTGGGAAAGTCAAGGAGCCAACTCTCTAAGACTCTAAGTGACATGTGCCAGGGAATGGTGCTCCTACACTAGGCATGTCCTCACGCTGATGAAATCTCAGCTGTAGCTCCTCTTTCCTCTAAAAGGGATTACATTGAGAGTAGATTCTCAATGATGAGATGATTAGGTTTTGTGACTCTTATTGCATAGAACCAGATGCCTTCCCAATATGCTCCTACTCATTTTAATTCCACCAGCAATATGTGAGGATATTAGCTACCTTTTTAAATTTCCAGGGGTTTAAAATGGTTCAGTCTTCAGGAATATATCCAGTCCAATTGAGGGGGTTGGGATTTATGGCAGGGAGGCTCCCTTGATATTTGGAGGTGCTGGCAAAGCTAAAGGTAGTTGTTGGCAAGTCCATTGTTTTGTCTGTACTGCCCCCCCTGACGTATATACCGCTGTGCTCTCCAGCTCCATCTTTTTTATGGCCAAGGTAGATACCAGTGAAGCCAGATTTGAACTTCTTAGATGATCTCTATGAAGTTTATGACCATAATAATACCTTGAGAGGCAGTGTTGCCCAGTGGAAAGAGCTCTGCCTTTAGTGGCACTTCCCTTCTTTGTCAAATGAGCAGATTGGAAGAGGTGATTTTGAGGGTCCCATTCAGCTAGTAGTCCTATGACATGTCTCCATTGCTCCCTCTTTGGCACCTTCCTTGCCCATGCCGTTGCTAGCCATCCCATCCTCGACTGTCTTCCCCATTTGCCTCTGGCTGCCATGGTTCAGACTGGGACACAACTATCACTGTCCACGTTTACTCTAGGTCTTATGCATCAGACATCGGTGATCACTCCTACCCAGCCAGCCCCAACCATCCAGCCCAGCAGGTGTTGGCACCCACTCCTCATCTGCCCATGGAACATAAGGAGATCATCCTGGCTCCCAGCCAGCTCCCGGAGCTGACTTACCGGCCCACGGCCCCAGGCAGTAGGCAGAACAGCCTTGGCCGAGCCCAACAGCCTCACGTGCCGCAGCCTCCAGATCCAATATTGAATGGACCCAGGCCTCAACTGATCAAGGACTATGGGTAGGCTGTCACATTCTATGCCTCCTAGCCCTCCTTTCTCTAGTTTGGGTACAGGGACCTGGAACCAGAGGTGTCAGTGACCCCTGGGCTCATTCCACTAACTCTGTGGCAGGTTGCCAGGTAGCTCCTATTCCTGAAGAGAGAGAGGGCCTTAGGGGTGAGTTTGGCTCCTCTGCCATTCAGAATCTCACTTCGTGGGTGTCATCATTGTTCTTTCTTCCCACACATGCCCCAGCCACATGCAGAGGAAGGATGGCCAGGGCAAGTCACTATCTCCTCATGTAGCTGCTGGAACAGAATTCTTCACTAGAATTACTGCCTCTCCTCTGACTTCACATGGCTTCCAGCCACATACACTGTATCTTACCTAACTGGGTGCCCTTCAATACCCTACTTTTTTCCTCAATGCCTTCACGCTAATAAGAGGTGGAAAAGAAGCTTCCATATAAGCAGCACCTGCTTCCCTCTCCCTCTTCCACCCCCCTCATCCTCATAGCCTGTGAAGTAGGCAGGCCAATTATTGTTGTACCCATTTGACAGATGGGAAACTGAGGATCTCTAAGGTCCCTTCAAGCTTAAGTCTATGAACCTATGAGGCCCTGAAAGGTAGGGTGCTTGTTCAAGGTCATACAGCTATTGAGAATCAGAGCAAGCAATGGAAAAGAGTTCTGATTCCCAGCCCTGTGTTCTGCCTAGACCATACACTGCTGATTCCTGAGACATCTTGGGCAAGTCATTACATTTCCATGCGTGTCAGCATTTCTGTTTAGAAACGAATGATGGTTCTTTTCATCTTTGCTCTGATATTCACTCTATGACACTCGACAAGTCATTGAGCCTCAGTTTCCTCACCTGTAGATTGATGCTAGCAGTCTTTGTACTCTTTGTTGGCAATCCTTGGATGCTGTAGAAATGGCAAGTGTTGCTGTGTTCACTTTGCCCAAACCAAAGTTCCTTTCAGATCAGCCCCATTCCTGTTAGGCTCCCTGCCTTCAAGGCTAATGCTCAGTTTTGTAGCAGAGTAAAGCTGGAAAACCTTCTCTGGGGCCTCCTCTGTTGCTATGATCCCCAAGAAAGATCAAAGAACTTTGTTAGTGTCCAAAGAATAGTCAAGTTATTTGGGACCGTGGACACCATGCTGGTCTCTAGCTTCAGAGAACCTTACTGGCCCATGTCTTCCAAGCCCAGTTCAAAGGGACAGAGGCAGACCAGCATGTTGGTAGTAACTGAGCAGCCCCTGGAAGGGGCCCTTGCTTGACAAGGCTCAGCCCAGGAAAGGTTTGCTTATGATGTGGGGAGAGGCCCCAGGTAGCCCATTATTATATTGTTCCAAATATAGGCTGTACTTTCCATCAAATATTGCTTGTATAAAAACTGTTCTTTTCAGGCTAAGTGTGTACATATCATATTTTATATAACATTACACATACACTTTTCCTCCTCTTTCAAAAGCATCTCATTTTGGGGCATGATCTGTGTTTGGACAATATAGTCATATTTTGGGTCTAGACTAACAATTTTATTGAGGTAGGAAAATTTCAGTGTGGGAACTCCCTCCTCCATTAAAGCATCACCCCCCAGATCACCTCCTTGTCTGTGACTTATGACTTCCAAGAGAACATGAGCCCAGGCCCCCTGATCCAAAGGCCAGGGTCCTCACCCACCCACTACACTGAGTATTGCCTAGGACTCCAGCAGCTTCTTTTGCTGTTTCTCATTCAAAACCTGGATTTCCTCCTAGGACCTTGTCATCCTGCTTTACAAAGAGCAGTTGAGAAGGGTGTTTTGGGACTTAGGGTTGCACCCAACACATTCCTGGGTGCTGGCCACAGAATCAGGGGGCCTGTATTCACATCTTGACTGTGAGGCCTTGGCAGATCTCACTTTCTCTCAGCCTCAGATTCCTTATCTGTAAAATTGGGTTAGAAATACATTAAAATGTGAAAAAAGAAGCATCTATAAAACAAACAAAAAAAGGAATACACTGCCTCCCTTACAAGAACACATAGTAGTATATTATTATACTAGAAGATCTCTTCCATCTCTTCACTCCTTGGTCCCATCATCTTTGCTGTTTTCTTGTACCTCCCTCCTCTAGTTCAGCTCATTCTGCACAAGGTCTGCCCTGAGAGGGGGGTGGATCTTTCTCAGACCCTCGGCGGTCCTTCCAGAGATCAGGGGTAATATCATGCAGTGCTGTCAGTGTCACAAACTCTTTATCTACATGAATTAATCTCACTAGTTCCTCATAGTAACTATTTTACCAATGGATATCCTAAGGTTTAGAGAGTTTCAGTGATTCCCTGGAGGTCACTCAGCTAAGTAAACTTTACAGGGGATTGAACCCCAGCTGTCTCTGATTCTAAATCCAGCGCCCTACTGTGCTTCCTCTCTAAAGCCAATCTGCCTTTTCCTACAGGGCATGATTTCAGAGGTGCCAGGAGGGCCTGTGTCCCTGCAGATCTTACCTTGCTTGTTGGAAGATATCTGACACTGAATTAATCAAACATCATCTCATTAGCTTGAGGTTTTATTCCTTAGTAAAATGCCCATCTCTCTGAGAGGAGTCATACTTGAAGGTATGGGTCATTTATATCTTGGGAAAGGATCAGAAATTCCCTCCTACTGACCTCTCTGGATAGAAGTTTGCTTTTTTGTAAAATGAGGGGGTCCTATGAACTCAGCCATTCAGTGATTTTGTGATGGTGTGGAGGGGGATGGACACAGGGGTTCCTGGAGGGGAGGATGGGCCCCCACCAATGGAGCAGGCCATGGCTGCTGGGCATTATGTAGTTGACCATTTTTCAGAATGAAAGACTCCTCTCTGGGCCCCACTTTCCTCTTCCCTAAGTCAAAGAGGTTGGATTAAATGAGCTCCAAGGTCCCTTTCAGCCTTCAGAGTTTGAGGCCTCAAGGTCAGGGCCTCTGTCCTCTCTCTCCCAGTGGTGAGGTACCTTAGAATGGCTAACTGAACTGTCACCTCAGAGACTCATCAAGCCACCAGAAAGGAAACATGACTTGTTCTCAGTGCACATGAGTGGTCAAGTACACAGATTCAAACCCAATTCTGATGTCTAATCTCTCTTCTTCTGCCTCCAGGTCCCAGCCAGTGCCCATGGCTGATTTCTTTGTACCGCCTGCCCCACCACCCCCACCTCCAGTGATCCCCTCAGCCCAAACGGCTTTTGACAGTCCCATCTCTGTCCCACCTGCTCTCGCACCTGCAGCCACTGCTGCCCTGGCCCACCCTGCTTACACACCCTCCCCACCCCCAGCCCCACCCTGTCCATATTCTGCCTCTCCCCCGCAGACTGGCCCCATGGGCCCTCCTGCAGCTCCTCCTCCACCCCCTCCTGGCCCCCCAATGGCCACGGCCTCTCCAGCCCACTCGGCCTCCCCGGGTGCTGTACTGTCTGAACCACGGAAACCTCAGATCCCATTGATACCAATGAGTGATGCCAGAAGTGATCTTCTTGCAGCCATCCGGAGGGGTGAGTATGATGGAGGGAAGGAGGCTGGGAAATCCAGCAATGAAACACCGTATAGAAAGGGAGATTTCCCAGGGACCTTCACAGCTAATGAGAGGTTTGACAACATGACCATTTTGTGGCATCTCCATTGACCACAATTTCATCCATGTGAGCACTATTTGTGGGACACCTTTGTTGATGGTCTTCAAGAGGTGATATGACCAAAAAATTCATCCCCTGTGGCTGACTCAGTGATGCACCTCTAACACTGCCAGCCTCTCATGGTGCTCTCGCTCTAACCCTTTATAGCCTAGAAACAATTTTCAAGGATCCAGGGTGGTCTCCATGCCATGGGAAATAGACATCAGAGAAGACTCTGATGGAGTGTGGGTAATGAAAATAGCATTTGAAGGGTTACAAGTACTCTGAGATACAGTGGAAAGAGTAGTCATGAGAGACCTGGGTTTGACTCCATTTCTGATACTCATTAGTTATAATACCTAACTTCTCTGAGGCTGAGTTTCCTCATCTGCCAAACGGGGCGGGAGGGGTTCCTTTTGTTTCTACATCACCAAGTTGTTAAAGGAGTAAATGTGATCATGTACAGATAATGCAGCTATCAACAGCCAGGTGGTGCAGTGGATAGAGTGCTGGGCCTGGAGTTAGAAAGACCCGAGTTTCAGTGTGGCCTCAGATGCACACTAGCTATATGACCCAGCACACGTCACTTCACCTCTGTCTGCCTGAGTTCCCTCATCTGTAAAATGGGGCTAACAGAGGATATGAGCAGCATGGAACTTACCTCCCAGGATGACTGCGAGGATCACGTTGGATGCTGTCTGTAAAGTGCTCTGCCAGCCTTACCTAAGGCACTATAGAACTACAAATTGTTGTGTCCTGCCTTATGAACCTGAAGGGGATGGCAATGCAAGTTATTTACCGACTAATAGATTTGTCATCTCATCAGTGTGGCAAGCTATTTCCATTGATGCAGCTGAAAATTTATCCATATTTCCTGGGGCCTTTGTGTTTGCTGAGTGCTAGTCAGAGTTATATACTCCAACTCAGATTGGAGCTGTGCCCAGGTTGAACCTTCCAGAATCCAGTCATCTCCACACCATGCTGAGGCATCATAGGAGAACCTTAGTGGATATAGACGTGACTGATGTTGATGTTGAACCTTATGTGATTTGCCGCTAACCTCAGGTGAGGTACTGAACTTTTCTGAGTCTCAATTTCCTCATCTTTCAGATGAGGGGGTTCGGACCCTGAGTTCAGCCATGCTATTCTGAGCTTGCAAGTTCCGTTGTGGGTGACCCCAGCGCCTTTGAAAGCTGGTGGGCAGACCCAGACCCTGAGCCCTTTACCCCCTCCTGGGGTCTTGAAGAATTGAGTGGCTATCATCTATTAGGAATGACAAGATCCAGGGGAAATGAGAATGGGTTAAATGTGACTTGAAGAAGGTGCTGAACACCTGTTTTCCCTGTTTCCCTGCAGGCATCCAGCTGCGGAAGGTGCAGGAGCAGTGGGAACAGGAGGCCAAGAAGGAGCCCGTAGGCAATGATGTGGCCACCATTCTCTCCCGGCGCATTGCAGTGGAGTACAGCGAGTCGGATGATGACTCCGAGCTGGATGAAAATGAGTGGTCAGACTAAGGGGACATGGGCCAGGCTGGGCCAGGCCAGGTTGCTGCACCCTCCCTCTTCCCTCTTCCCTCCACCCTAGCCTGCCCTGACCCCACCCTGAGCTCCCATGTGATACTCTCCCTCCCAACAAAGGTTCCCTTCCTGCCTTTTTGCCCTCTACACCCACCCTTACCCCTGCCTGGGCTTCTGCTCTGGGCAGGAGCAATGGGTAGCCAGAAGGGTGGCTGGGCTGCATACTCCTGTATGAGGATAGGCATCAGTTGAAAGGGGGCAGGGGGTGGAGAGCTTTTGAAAAATAGATTTTCATCTCTTTGGGCTGATTTAGATATGGTTCTATGTATAGTGAGGGACATGAATTAGATGGCTGCTTACTATTACCTTCAGTTCATGGCTTTTCAGAGAAGGGGCAGCCCAGCTTGGCATGTTTGAGCTAATGAGAAGGTATTTTCTCACCCTGGCACTTTCTCACCCATCTCCAGCTCTCCCCACAGTTCTGCTGAAAAACTTCTTGTCCATTGAGGCCTGTTGGGCCCAGCTGTTTATGGAAACAGCTTCTTCCTGGTACTACAGGGCACTTCTCCAGAGAGTAGCCCCAATGACTTCTCTGCAAAGAAGCAGCATGTGTGTGACATGGTCCTCTGTTAGGAGCCCTGCGCATCCTGGGAATGAAGACGTGTCCCCAAGCAGGCACCAAGCAGCCATCAGAGAGTGTGTGCTTTATTATCCCCATGGAGGCAGGCAGGCAGGTAGGGGGAAGGAAGGACCTGGGAGTGCAGACTGCAGACACTGTGATTGCTGGGATGGGAAGAGCACTAGACTTGGAAGCGACAAGACCTGTGTTCAAATCCCTGTTCTGATACTTCCTAGTTGGGCAGCCTAGGCAAAATTCCTTTCCCTCTTTGGGCTTCAGTTTTATCATCTATAAAATTATGGGTTTGGGTCAGAAGATCTGGCCATAAGGTCACTTCTAAGTCAAGGCCTAGGTTTCTGTGGATGGATTCTTTACTTAGTGGGTCATCCTTTGGAGGGGTGGGAAGAGGGAGAACTGAATAATTAGAGCTGTGTAGGGATTTCAAATATGTAGGGAACTCCCAGTGTGTAAATTCTGTCCCCTCACACAGAGTGGCACCTTATTTGTAACTTCCAGTTTGAGAGAGTTACCCGAAGCCCTGAGAGTGGAGCTAACTTGGACTTACAACCTGTATGTGCCAGAGACAGGCCCTGTTTGCAAGGTCAGTTCTCTAGCCATGAAACTGTGCTGTCTTGTCCATAACAAAGGTTTAATGAAAAATTGGCTTCCCCCATCCCCCACCCCCCAGCATGCTCTAGGGACAACTAAGTCCAGAGGTGGGAAAGCAAAGTATAATTGGGAAAACAGTCACCATGGAAACTGACATCACCAAGGGTACCTGCTGCCTGGGCTTCTCTGAGGCCCAGGCTCTCAGGAGACAAAAATGACTGAGACTTCATCCTCCAGAAAAGGACCATTTTGCACAGGAAAGTCTCACCATAAATCATGGCTCCTGATTTAGGGCTTTAAGGCATAATTTTGCCTTGGTGAGCCTTGGTTCCATAGCAGCTATGGGGCCTGTTTCCCACACAAGGTTATCGTAGGGGTCAGATGAGAGAGAAAATGGAAACTTGTTGGATATTATGATCTTCGTTAGAATTAAAAGCAGCTCACATTTCTCTAGGGCATTATGGTCATATATTCATAGCTTCATTTGAGCCCTCACAGCAGCCCAGTTAAGTGGAGTTTCCCCTTTTTACAGATGAGGAAACTGAGGTAGATGACAGTCAGATGATTTTGCCAGAGTTCACTCAGCTTCTAAGTGGCAGAATTGAAATGAACTTGGGCCCCCTAATTCCACTGAACCAAACTAACTTTTGCTACAGTCCCTTCTACCCTTGCTTCTCAGTGGGAGCCAAAGGGAGAGTTGGTGTCTCTGAATCTTTCTGAAGCTTGATTGTGAGTGGCAGACAAGAAATGGTCTGGCCATCCCAGGCTATGGGCATGGCTGTGGGCTGGCTTTAACAATCCTTACCTCTCTATGTCGTAACATTAAGATGTTTTCCAAAGACCCAGAAAATAACTAACAGTGCTGCCATCTAATTTGCCAGCCAGACAGCCAATGCTCAGGCAGGTGAGACCTTGACAAAGATGGCTGCCTTCAGTGGGTCTGGGAAGTATCTGTTGATGGCCACCTTAAGGCTGACTCCTACCCAATCTCTGTGGCCCAGTACAGCCTAAGAACAGTGGCTCCAGGAAGGAGGGCCGCTGAGGGCTCTGCCCTTCTCAGGCCTGGCCACTTCAGTTCCAGCCAGCAAGCATCTATTAAGCACCAGCTATCTACCACATGCTGCACTAAAGCCCTGAGGAGACAGGTAGAAAAGTGAGACAGCCTCTACCCACAAGGAGTTTCAATTCCATTAGTGGAGGGATATAAAACATACAGAGATAAATTAATACAAAGTAGTTGGAGAGTAAAGGGAGAGCACTGGCAAATGGGGGGTGGTGGGGCAGGAAAGACTAGGATGGGGCCAGTACACTCTCAGTGACCCTATAGGCATAGGCTCAACGCTTGTGGGACCAGAAGGGCCTTAGGGATCACTTAGTCCAACCTCAGAGAGAGGCAGTAACTTGCCTAAGGTGCCACATGTAATAAGCAGCTGAGCAGAATGAAGCTAGATCTTGCTCCAAAGGGAAAGCACATGTCTACCTGAGAGAGGGAGCCAGCCAGCATTCCCCACCTCTGGGCAGCACATGGGCCTGGTCATATCATGGAAGCTGAGTGGCCCTATGCCCAGGTGTGAGCATGAGATGTTTCCTCTTCCCATCCCTCTGGGCCCCCAAGAGGGTCAGACTAGTGGACTAGGCTTTTCCTAGACCAAGTTCATTTGAACCAGACCAGGCTATGTTTTGGGAGTGCTCTTATTCCTGCTCATAAAAGTCATTAAATCTTCAGAGTGGAAGGGGGCCCACCCACCCCTAAGCCATCATCCCCACAGGGGTTGCCAATCTCTGCCCTCCAGTGACAGGGAACTCCATAAGGCAGGTTCCATTTTGGGACAACTCTGATTGTTAAGAAATTCTTCATTCTGTGGAATGGGGGCAGGGAGCAGGGGAATGGCAACATCCAGAAAACCTGGGTGGAGATTCCACTTCTGATACTTCCTAGCCATGGGACTTGCTAGAGCCTCAGTTGCCTCCACTGTGAAATGAGGGAGTCAGACTTGCCAGCCTCAAAGGCCTTTCCAGCAGGAAATCTCTGCTCCTGTAATCTCTCATTGTCTCCTAGCCTGGCTCAGAGGTTGGGACCTTAACAAGCAGAGTAACCTCTCTACACCTCAGTTTCCTCACCTATCATTTGATGTTCTGACTGGCAGGACCCTTTAAGCCACTGCTATCCCTGCTAACTCTGAGAGGCTGGGAAAATTCCCTTCTCCCCCTGCTGCAAACTTCCCCCATCTTTATCTCCTTCCATCATCCCACACGCACGTGCTGTGGCTTCCCCAAAGTCCCCCAAAACTGCTGTTTTGTGCAGACAAGTCTGGCTGGGGACTGGTTCCCACCACTGCTTGGGCTTAAGCAGGCCATGTAGCTATTCCCCAAGCTGGGGTGTTTGGGCTCCTGGGTGCTTAAGGACAACAAAGACTTAAATGTACCTTAGAACTACAACAGTGGCCTGATCAGCCCCCAAGGACATGGGAGCCGAAACGACTGGAATAAATGGGCTTCAGTGGAGGTAGCTGCCCAGCCCTTGAGACCCCCAATGCCTGATGGCTAAGAAAGGCAGAAGAAGAACTACAGTTGACCCTCTCACAGCCTGGGGGCCCTTTGCCCCGGATCACTTGGGAACTTCAAATAAATACCTCAGCCAGAGGAAATAGATTTAGCTGTTTGGCTCTGGGCAGCTAAAAAAGTTAGGACCCAGTCTGCCCCACCCTCTCTATGGGACCACAGTCCCCCTGTTTTTCTTAACCCAGACACCCTCAAACTATCTATTTTTTGTAAGCTACTTCCTTGTCACTTTTAGAAATGAATGTTCAAACAAAAAAAAGTTTGTTGCACAGAGGGTGGGTAGAGAGAATTAGCTGGGTTTCCAGTTTGTCCTCTTTCCCCCATGGATGGTTTGACTAAATGAGCACCCAGCAGAGTTCAGAGTGTACCCAAATCAAAAGGCAATGGTGATTTCCAAAGTCTCCATTCCTTTCTCCCCTCCCCATCACGACTCTTCCCTATTTTCTTATCTGCCTCTGGGCCCATAAGAATCATGAAATGTCAGAGCTAGAAGAGACCTTAGAACAGAAAATGATGGAGTCTGTCAAGGACCTTAGAACATAGAACATAAGACTGCCAGAGGTGGGAGGAACCTTAGAACATAAAATGTCAAAGGTGCAATGGAGCTTAGAATATAGTCAACACTGGAAGTGACGTTAGAATACAGAATGTCAAAGGTACCATAGGACATGGAGTGTCAAAGCTGGAAAGGACCTTAAGAACATGGAATTTCTGAGGGAGAAGGATCCTCAGAACAAATGATATCAAATCCATGGGGGGCCTTAGAACCCAGAATGTCAGGATTCTGAGAACAAGGCCCCCAAAATGGGACTGAGGGTCTGGGCCTAAAGCAGGGGTTTGAACACCTGGAGAAAGATGAATGATCTCAACGGAGAAGCCAAAGTCTCACAGAATCATGACACCTTAGAGGTCTCTATTGGCACAAGAGCCTTCTTGGCCAGGTCTTCTCAGTAAGGACACTTCCTCTGCTCCCCCTGCATCTAGCTATCTTCCAAACCTAGGAGTACCAAGCGCTTGAACCCAACCTTCCCTTTGAGCAGTTCAGAGTCCCAGCCTTCCTCCCATATTTAGCAGTCTAGCAGAAGTAGAAACTAGGGGTCATCCATCCTCTGGTCAGACCAGCTCCCTAGCTAGACACTAACAGATGATTTCCTTGTATGCCAGCCTCCCACACCCCCAGGAGTTGGGCGTGCCTGCACAGTCCAAGCCAGGAAACTGATGCTGCCATGACGGGGAGAAATGGAAGTGTGGCAGTGTCTTGGCCCAAACAGAAAGACTTTGGGCATAGGTGGATATGGGCAACACTGTGGAAAGCAAACCATGGAAAAGCTTGTCTTCCCAATTCCCTGTTCTGCTAGTCACAAGTTCTGTGACCTTGGGCGAGTCATTTCCTCTCACTGGGCTTACAGCTCTTTGGTCCCACGAATGAATGGGGCTCGTTCTTTAATGGCCCTTCTAGCTGCCCATTCCTCCCAATATCAGTCCCTTTTGCTGCTTTGCATGAACTTGGCCTCGTATTTGTGCTGCATTATCTTCATGTGGCCTCCTCAGGCTTGTTGATGGGGGGCAGGAGTGGTACCTCAAAAGATCCAAACTTTACCCTTGGCCACTGTCACACCTCCTGTTGTGTCAGTTGGGTCTCTCTGGGTTCTGGCTCATGTGGAACAGATGGAATTCAGGTTAGAACCAGCCTCTCCACCCCAGGAAGGAAGAAGGTGGCCTTTCCCAACACAGACTGGCCCAGCTCTTGAGGCACTGATAATCTTGTCAGCTGCTAAACAGTTTTGGGACAAGTAGACAATTACATGTGTATCCATCAAGTCAGTCCCACTCATATGCAAGATGAACAGTCTCCCGGGACCCCAATATAAATGAGCAGCTGCTCCATCTCCCCACTGCCCCTGTCCCATCCCTGATGTACATAAAAGGAGTAGAAAGTGCAAGGAGAGTAGGCGAGACAGGCTTAAGGTTGGAGCAGTGGCTCGAAGAAGACTTCCTGGATGCCAGAGCTGGGCCTTGAGGACCAGCCCCCTGAATTTCCCAAGCAGTAACATGAGGGCAGCAGCTCTGGCTAGACTGGGCCTTGTGTGACTGGTGGATTTTCATGTGCATATTTTTAGGTGGTCCCTTCCCTTAGGATAGATCCTGATTCCAGGCCATCCGCCTCTTTTCCTGCCCTAGGGAATTGGACTGTCCACATCTCCTGCCTGTGGACTTTGACCAAGTCCCTTTACCTCCCTGTGACACATTTTCTTCATCCATAAAATGAGGGTGTGGGACTAGATAATGTCTCTTAATCCCAGGATCCTTTGCAAAATCACCTGACCCATTCAAATGGTGTGAGATCTATTGTCTAAAAGGCAGAAAAAAACCAATCCATCTGTTTCTTCACTGGGCCACCTCTGGGCTAGAATCTTACTGATCCTTCAAGCCAGATTGTTCCAGAAGCTTCCCCTTCACCCTGACAACCAACCAGCTAGAACTGATCTCATAGCACTTAATTCTCATCTACATACACAGGATATTCTAACTTAGTTATCTGTGTTTTGTTTTACCCCTTCCAACTAGAACGTGAGCTCCCGCTCACATGCCGATCATAGGGCACCCACAGCACCCAGAACAAAGTTTTTTACTTAGAAGGTACCATAAAGCTGAGTGGGAGAAGGAGATACGTTTGACTAGGAGCAACATGACGTGAGAACATGAAAGGGTCGGGGCTGTTCTGATGAAAGAAGCCAAGGTTAGTTTCTGAGCAGTAGCTTGGTATGAAGTGGGAAGAGGGAGAGGGTAGACTTGAAAGCTGGCCTCAGAGCAGTCTAAAGGACTTTAGAAGTCACCTAGTACTTTTACCCTTTCATGTTACAGTTAAGAAAACAGAGTAGAGCCCAAGGGTGCTGTGGGAGTGAGGGATCTACATTCCCATTTGCCTGGCACTTAACAGTCTCCTGCTAATCTGTTCCTCATAGGATGAACACTGGGAAGCCCTCTGAGCTCCATTGTTATGGAGGAGGACTGGGGTCCAAAGCAGAAAGTGCCACAGCAGCAAAAGTTGGTGACAAAGCCAGTGGTGGGAATATAGGGTCACGCCCTTTTCCAGGTGTTCTTTCTGGGCTCCACTGAAACCATCTAATCACACACACACACACACACACACACACACACACACACACACACACACACACACACACACACACACACACACACACACACACACACACACACACACACACACACACTATCACATCTTTTGATTGGGCAATGGCCATGACCCAGAGCTAGCAAGTGGTAAAGATATTCTTTTGACTTGTGGGAGGGTGGCTCAAAAATCTGTTAGAGCTTTGGAGAGGGAAGTAAGCTTAGCAACAGTTGGTGGGAAGAGATCCTTTGACACACACACTCCCATTCCCACTCCCCCAGAACCACCACCAAAAAAAAACAGTCTTTCCTTCCCCCATCCCCCCCCCCAAAAAAAATTGTCCTTTCCTTCCATGGAGATTTTCCAAGCTGGCTTGGTCTACAAGTAGGAAAGAGTGGTGGTACTGTCCTCTTGCAGTTCTCTGGAAGCCCTCACTTCTCCCGAATTCCCCCTGCTCTCTCTATGCACCAAGACTGAGAGGACATGCACTCCTTGCCCCTACCAGTCTGACCTGGGCACCAGCACATTGGTGCCTTCTGCCGAGAAGGTTCTACTTTCTGAGAGTGGTGAGGCCAGTCCGGGCCTCAGTATCAGTCGGGGTGGCTGTCTGTTCAGAGAGAACCCCTCGGGCTTCAAACTTGTGAATTTGCACATGCTTCAAGCTATTTGATGATTGATCCACATAATTCTCAAGCTAATGTTTAAACTGTCATCCCACATCATGTGGGATCCAAGCCCTTTGCATTTAATCAATAGATGTTGCTGCCTGTATCTACCCACTGTACGCGGTTTGCTAAGTGTGAGCAAGTGTGTCTTACCCAGTGTTGTGGGTTCTGCTTGCCTTGATGTGGACCCCAAAAGGTACCAGTGGAATGGTTGCTAAGTAAGCTCCCCTCAATCAGAGGAAAGAGAGCAGCTTTTCAAGAACTGTGTGTGAACTACATTTGTGAGCAACATATATCCACCATCATCTCCCAAACTGCTGACACTTTATGCATGTGGTAATAAGACCAATAAAGATTGGCTTTGTGTGGGCCTCTGCCAAATCTCTGTGACATGTGGTTGGTTTGTGTGTCTGGAGAGAGGGAATAGGGTGGGGAAGGGATGGTAAAGCCAGACCCCAGCAAGAGTACCAGTATAACTAAGACCCAGACAGCCCCTGGACCTGACCAAGTTCAAGGGCTATCAAAAGCATGAACCCCCCTGTGTGATGACCCTGACAAAGGATCCTGCAACTTCCCTGCAGTGGCTTCAGAAGCCTGGGTCTGCCACCAACTCCCAGTCCTGAGACCTCTGATCTTAAGGACAGACTCAGTGCCCTCCAAAGGATAGTACTTGTTCCACTTTTGAATGGCCCTAATTGTTAGAAAGGTTTTCCTCACATCAAGACCAAATCAGTCATTTGGTGATTCCTAACCATTGTACATAGGTTCATGAAATGTTAGAGGTACAAATAACTTTAGAGAGCTACTCCTATTCCCTTATTTTTAGAGAGGAGGCAATTGAGTCCCAAACAGGGGAATGACCTGCCCAAGGTAGCAAGGGGCAGGTCTAGGATGTGAACTTTACTGGAACCTTACTGAAACTGGGATCCCAGAAGTAACACTTTTATAACTAGGAAGGACCTTAGAACATAGGATGTCAAAAGGAGGTGGACCTTGGAAAACAGTACATAGGATTTTACAGCAGCAAGTAAAATTGAAAATATGGAATATGAGAGCTAAACAAGACTTTGGAAATAGATTGTAGATAAAGAACCAATACACCTAAGAAACTACTGAGAAGAATGGGAAGACATGACCTGATGCAAAGTAAGCAGAACCAGAAAAACAAAATGCACAAAAACTGCCACAAGGTACATGGGGAGAAAACAAAACCAAACTTAAACTCATATGCATGGCTGCAAGAGAAGAGATGAGAAAATCACCTTCTTTCACTGCAGAGATGGGAGACTGTGCGTGTGGAACATCACATATACTTTCTAACTCATTTTATATATGGCTTATTTTTGCTTTTTTAAAGATTCTTTTGATAACTTTTCCATAAAAGATGGTTTTCTGAATAGAGAAAAAAAGGATATATTTGAAAATGAGGGTGACATAAAAACAAAAAAAAAAACACAAATTTTTTTTTTAGGAAAATAGAGCATTGAATAGCAGAACTAGAAGAGTGTCAAAAGGAGGCAACAAGATGGTGAAGTGGATCAAGTGCTTGGCCTGGAATCAGGAAGACCTGAGTTCAAATCTAGCCTCAGTCAGGTACTAACTTTGTGGCCCTGGGCAAGTCATTTAATTCCTGTCCACCTTAGCTTCCTCAATTTTAAGATGGGGATAGTAATGGTACCTACCTCCCAGGCATGCTGTGAGGATGAAATGAGGTATTTGTAATTGTGATTTGCAAGCCTTAAAGTGCTATATAATTGCTAGCTTTTCATCAAAATAGAATGTTAAAGCTAGAAAGAATCTTATAAATATATGCAACCCCACTCATCTAACAGAGAATAAAATCTCAGCCTGCAAAGCACTTGCCCTAGGTCACCCAGAAAGTTGATGGCCCAATCAGTAGAATCTACTTCATCAAAATCCTAGTCCTGTGCTCTTTCCAGGGAAGACCCTAACGCTATGGCAAAGTTTCTGGGAGAAGTGAGTTGGGGTAACAAGATGGAGAATTTTGCAGTTTTTCCTGGGACCCCTTTATTTAAACGTGGTAATGCATACATGGGGCAATGACCAGCTGTTCTTCCACTCTTGGATGAAAGAAGAACTTGGGTTATCTAAAAGAACCTTCCATGGCCATCAGGAGGGTCTGAAAACTGAGTGCCTAAGAACATTGAAATCTTCCTCTTTGAAGTAAGAAAATGCAGTCACATTTCCAAGCTGTCACCAGCATTTCCACTTTCAAGTAGGAACCACTGCATTGCCAGCTAAGCTCTGACAACAGTCCTAAATTGACAGCAAACAATAATAATATTGGTGGCCAAGGATGGTGCTGTCCAAGGCTCTCCTCCAGGAGGCTATATGTAGGAGTGTATCAGAGACGCCCATCATGGTCTCATCTCCAATGATTCTGGCAGATACTATATAAATGGCAGGAAAGGAAGATAGCAGTTCTCCCTAACAACCACTCTGCCTGAAGGCATCAGAATTTGCTAACCATTAATAATTCAATTTCCATCCCTCCCCTGAAGCTCTACAAGCAATTAAGGCAAAATGTGATGTATTCTTGGAGAACCTCCTTGAGAAGTAAAGTTTGAATGGGGAGGATTCTCCTGGTTGAGGGCATTGCACATTGTAGGAATTCCAGCAGACATCCAAAGGAATGTGTGCAGGGGATGACTTGTTTACAAAATGATGCTATATGATAATAGGATGCAATATTGTGTCACCTCCATTTTCAAGAAAAAAATGCAAAAATTTACAATAAATGATTAAATTGAAAGTGTATCTTTTTTAGAGAAAACTTTTTTTTTTTTAAATGAGCAAATTTGCAAGAAGAGAAAAACTGTTAAAGGGTTAAAGAAAGTAGACTTCCAGAGGTCTCTGAGCAATTTTTTTTTTTTTGAAAAAGGAGCAGGTCTTCAAATAAGTTTGGGAACCTCTGATCAAGAACTTGACCAGACATAATTATCAGCTTTTAAACCCCTTCATTTTGCAGAGGAGGAAAATGATCTCTAGGGAGGTCAAATGATAACCTCAAAGTCACCAAGGAAATTTGGGTACATGTAGCTGCTGCAGTTTCAGCTGTAGACCACAGGTGAGAGCCACAGGGTGCACTTACCCTTTAAAGACTGCATTGGGATGAAGAAGTCCTGTCTTATTTGAATAGAAGCCACCCCTTCCCCGCCCTCCAGTGGCACAGCCACTTGATGATTGCTCTGTCCATCTATGTATTTATTAACAAGCTCTTCCTCACAACTGCCCAGGTGCCTGGCAAAATACTAGGCAGTTATAGAAGAACCCAGATACAGAAGGGAAACAGGACCTGTCCTGAGGGCCCTTCCATTCTCCCTGGGGCATGCTCCTGCAAAGAAAAAAGAAATGCAAACCTTCCTCAGGGCACTCCTCCTCTCCGGTCACCCAAAAGGTAACAAGGGTCCCACTGACGCTTCCTCTCCTCTCTTGGGAGCCACAGGCCTGGGTTTTCCACCCCTTTCGGCCCCCAACAGCTGGGAGACCTAGGGCAGAACGTCGACCTTTTTGATTTTTTAAGAAGCCTGTTTCCTCACCTTTCAAATGAGAGCCCTTGCCTAAAGGAGGCAGGCTTTTCTGGCTGTATGATGCTATGAGTGTTGAACATAATTTTCCTCTTTTCAATCAAACAATTATAATTCTATCTCCTTTTCTAAAATCAACCAGCAAGTCCTTCTGAAGCACGTACTAAGTGCCAGGCACTATGGGGAGCTCTGGCAAGGAAGAGGAAACTATCCCTACTCACAAGATTACATTACAATAGGGATTACAAAGATAGTTATGAGAATAAAAATAACATCGATATTATAACTGCAATGACTGTACATACAGGGCAGGAGAGAGAGTAGTTGTTGTAGTAGTAGAAGTAGTAGTCTTTCCCATAAAGCAGCAGCATCTCCTGACTTCACTATAATTTCTGATGGCCCCTGTTCAAATCCTTAATCAAGCTCCTTTCTCTCTCACTTCTCACATTCCCTTCACGTACCAACTCTGAATCCAGTCCCTGAAATAGACATCTTGCATGGGTTTCCTCCTCTCTATTCCTGTTGTGACCGTGCATCTTCTCATTGGGCTCCCCATGGACTACTGTAAGAGCCTACCCTCTCCCTCATCCAACGCATCTTTCATGCCACTGCCAGACTCAGCTTCCTTGTTCATACACCTGGTGTTGGCAAAAACCTTTCATGGCTCCCTATGGCCAATTGAGTCAGAGCCCTGAACAGCCAGTGTTTGCCTCTGGGCAGTACAGAGTTAGGGAGACTTGCTGGCCCTCCCATTTCGAAGGGATTCTCATGGCCTCTGTATGGGCAGAGGGCACCTTGCCATGCCCACCAGTAGAAAAGATACTTACTGCGCCTTCTAGGAAGCAGGTTGCTGGCTCCTTCTGAGACACTGCTGTGGCTCATGTCGCTTGCTGATTAATAAAGTTGGATTGCATGTGAGGAGAGTTTTAAGTGTTTAGCAATTGAGGAAAGAGTGTAAGTCGTGTGTCTGGCTTAAAAATAAATGGGCTAGAAGCATGAATCACGTATCCCACCCTACTTGAAAGCCTTCTATGTGCAGGAAGTCCCCAGGGTCCAGGACAGCCCCATCCACTCCCATTCAGGTCAAATGCCCCCTGCAATTTCCAGACATCCCACCTGATTCTGACCTTCTGGGGTCAAAGCGGAGAAGGGTTATTCCTCTCCCACATGCCACCCTCCAATGAGGGCTGCCCACCCTTGCTGTGAAGAGGGTGAGCAGGTCCCACTGCTTGCCAAGTCGTCCCTTTTCCAGACTCACTGTCCCATCTTCCCAAGACAGGGCTTGAGCCCCTTCCCCATCCCGTTTGGCTGCTGTGTGAAACCTGGCCAGCACACCAATTCCCCTCCCTTCTTTGTCCCTCTTCTGTGCCCTATGGATCTTTGCTGCTCCCCTTCCTCTCTCTCACCCCTGTTCTCCGTGTGTGTATGTGTGTGTGTATGTGTGTGTGTGTGTGTGTGTGTGTGTGTGTGTGTTGCACTGGGGAGAGCCTAGCAGTCTCTAGAACTCTTTCTGGGGAATGAACAGAGAGGTGCAGCTGGGCATGCTGCATCACCGCTAGAGCGCCCTTCTCCATCAGCCAGATGCCAACAGGGCCTGAAGGGAAACTCCTTGAGGGCGGGGACTGTTTGAGCTTTGCCCTTGGCTCCCCAGAGCTTAGCCCAGTGCCTGGGACAGAGAAGGAGCATCCTCCCTGCCTTCTGTTCTCAAATGAAAGCAACGATAAATTAACTTCACAATTTTTTTTATTCTTTTTCATTTGCTTTCACTTTAACAATATATGTTCTTCTCCTGTGGGATCTGGTAAATATCTTAAAGATATATGGATATATTTTTCCACTCCATCAGCTGCAGAAGAGAGACTCTGAGGAGAGTCTCTGGAGAATCCAGGCTCCTTTAATAGCTGCAACAAGATGAGAGAAAAAAGGGTGCTAGGTGAGTGCTAGTTGTCAGAGTTCAACTCTACAACCATAGAACCCAAAACCAAACAGCACAGACACAAGGTACAGCAGACACGTACATGGCCGTGTAGACATGACAACACGTACATGAGAGGTGGGGGAAAGAAGATTTTGTCTTTGTTCTTTCTGATCTAGCATTAATGGAAAAACGAAAGGGACTTGGAGGAAGCTGGAGAAGAATTCTGGCCTGACTCTAGGGACACCTGAGGCAGGAAGAGGGGCAGGGTAGGAATGACACTACACCTTGCGTGGAAGAACATTCTCAAGTTGCAAACATGAGCGTTAGCAGAGAGTTCCGTAGGAAATCTCCAGCAAGATGGCCACTTGTGGTCCCCTACAGGTGGAAGGCCTTCTGCTTTTTAGCTGCATTTTTACCTGCTTCGGGGCTCAGAGTAAAGGCTTCTTGAAGGGGGTGGGCAAGCTCCCAGGGTGCTCATTGTAATACTGCTAGGGAGTGGCAGGAATGTACATTGCCAACCCGCTCCTTCTCCAGGCAGTGAAGCTCAGCCAAGAAGAGACACACGGACACAGACACAGAGACACACACAGCCAGGTAGGGCTCAGGTCCTTACTTAGTATGGGAAACCGGGAGGGTGCTGACCACTTCTCCAGCCTCGTTGACAATGGTCTCGTAAAACCACACCCGACTGTAGCGACAGATAGGCCCACACTTTGTAGACTGGCACTGGGGGCATGGGTAGAAGCAGCCCGGGCATTCTCTCTTCAGGCAGTCACAGAGGTCTTCTTCATTCACATTCATCCTGACTCTGTTATAGTATTTCTTCATGGTTTTTCTGGCACGTGGGAGCTTCACAGGGGCCTGAACTGAGTGGGGGCCAGCTTGGTCATCAGGCTCAGGTTGGTTAGAGGGCCCAGCCTGGTCAGAGGGCCCAGCTTGGTCATAAGGCTCGGCTTGGTCAGATGGCCCAGCTTGATCAAAGGGCCCGGCTTGGTCATATGGACTGGCTTGGCTGGCAAGGCCCCAGGGGAAAGCTTGGCCACAGGAACCACCTTGGCTATGGGAACCACCTTGGCCCCAGCCAGCAGCTCCACCTTGGCCACCACCTGCACTGCGGCTAACACTTCGGCCTCGGCCACCTCGTGCACCACGGCTAACACCTCTGCCGCGGCCCGCTCGGCCACCACCTGCACTGCGGCTAACACTTCGGCCTCGGCCACCTCGTGCACCACGGCTAACACCTCTGCCGCGGCCGCCTCGGCCACCACCTGCACTGTGGCTAACACTTTGGCCATGGTCACCACCTGCACTGTGGCTAACACCTCTGCCGCAGCCGCTTCGGCCACGGCCAGCAGCTCTGCCTCTGCCACCTCCTGCACTGCGGCCAACACCTCGGCCTCGGCCACTAGCTCCACCATGGTGGCCAGTACCACCACAGGCGCCCTCTGCAGCACTGCGCTTGCCTTTTTTCTCCACAGCAGTTGGTTTCTTCTTGTGGATTCTTGCCTTCTTGGCCTCAACTTGAAGGTGATGCTCCTCTTTGATGGTCTCCTTCTTGGCCTGCTTCATCATGAGGCGAACTGATTTCCTTGTAGGCTCATCCTCCATTTTCTTACCCAATTCAGAATAGGTACTCATTTTTGGTCACTGAAAGTCAGCTTCTCCTGCCTTCTCAGGCACTCTTAGAAGTGGCTGCAGTACACCTTGGGAAGGACAGTAGACACATAGGGTCACTAGAAGCCAGGGTATGTACACTGGTGTGGAGGGACATTGGATTCAGGTATTGAGAAAGTGCACAAGTCGAGGGCATTGGTCAGGCATGGAGCCTCAGCTAGGCCTCTACAAACAGGCTGTTTCTTGAGCACCTCTCCAAAGGAGGGTAAAGGAGGATGGGGGAAACCTGACTTAGGAGTTCACCTGAAAAAAGGAGCCAAGTCTGGCTCAGGCCGTATCTCCTCTTTCCCTTTTGCATTTTCCACCTCCCAGCAAATTTTCATTCCCCTACTTGTACCAGGACCATTAAAGTAGCTGACACTAAGGCCTGAAAGGATGGCCTGTTCTCTACACAAATCTCCTCTTCCTTTGGGTCTATCTATCCCCTTGTGGCCCTGGTTCCCCAGTTTGGGCCACCCAGTCTCCCAGGCATGGCTGGAAAGGCCAGGCTACTACTCCTTTCTCCTCTTCCTCCTCAACCTTAACCTTACTCCAAGCATCTGACCCACTGCCACTGGTCTTCTGGAAGCCCAACTCTATGGCCTACAAACTCCCCTCCATCTGTGACCACTTCAAGCAACATTTCTTTCACCCCATTCACTGTAAGAGAAACCACAGCCATCAGAGCTGGATCAAGGTGGGAGGAGGTGGGGAGAAAGCCTACCCTGGGAGCCCTGCAACCTGCCCCATCCCCAGTCCCTCCACTTCTCTCCTCTGGAAAGCACAACCACTGGGCTGGAGAGGGTCAGATGGGCTCCAGTGCATGAAGCTGCTCAGCCCCCACTGTCACAGAGGAAGGACAGGCAGGACTCCTGGAACAGAGGCCAAAGGAGATGAAGGGGCAGTTTTCAGATGAAGCAAGGGCCACTCTCTAGGCAGGCTGGTTAGGGACTGGAACTGTTATCTCCTTACCTTAGGGAACTCACAGGTGAGAACTCCCCTTACTCCTCCCTCTGGAGTCTGGCACTTTCTCTGCACTTAGAGTCTTAGAGGTTTGTTTGGAGCAGAGTCCACCCAGTTCCCTGAGGTGGGGGAAGCCCAAACCAGATTCAAATGGAATTGGGAAATGTGGATCAGAAGAAACCATAGTCTGCAAGGGAGAGAATACTCCTTGGAGCTTTTCTCAGTCAATTGGGCCTTCAGGGAAACCTTTGTATTGGAAGTTGAGGCCCCTGGCCTCAGGGCCCCCTGAGTGCTAGAAGCCTGAAAAAGGTGTGACCCACGGATAGGTGGAGTGGAACTGTGAGACTAAACTGATGTGTTTTAAAAGAGAGCTTGTACTCAGGGATGGGAGGATGGAAAGGGGTGATACCAAATGGGGAGAAATGGTCTATTTCTTCACTGAAATTAACTTAAGTGCATGTGGTGAGACAGTAGGTTTACATGGTGCATTCAGTCCAATAGGTTTGCACAAGCTGGGGTTTCCAGTGGAGGAGTGAAGAGGGGCATGGTGGGTATCACTTGACAAAAGAAGAGCAAATCTTATTTAAATGCCCAACTGGGGAAAGAAAAAGTGCAGAGGGCCAGGGAGGACGGTTGTTCTACTGCTCGGTTAAAAGAGGTATCTCTTCCTTCAAAAACACCAGCATTTAACACCAAGAAGACCCGAAGTCAGAGCTGGTCCCTGGCACTTCCTAGCTGTGCTCCTCTGGAAAATACTCAGTTTGCTCAACTGTAAAATGGGGATGGGAACAGCACTTGCCTCCCCGGGTTTTGGTAAAGATCAAATGAGCTATTTATTTGGAAAGCACTTTAGCACAGAGCCTGGCGCACTGTAGGGGAGAATAAAGGCTTGATCCCTTTCCTTTCTCCTTCCCTGGGTTTGTGGTGATTAAGTCCTGAGGGATAAAGAGAATTGAAAATGTGTGCCAAGGGGAGGCTGGAAGCAATGCTCCCTAACTTGCCTAAGGGCAATTTAACACTTCCTTCCTCTTTTGAGTGAGAAATAACCTTATTCTGACAAGGGCTACGTGGGCCTCACCAGACTGGCCCTGGGGTATGTGACCCCCAAAAAAGGCTAAAAAGGCCTGCCAGGGCCAATGGTCATGGAGACCCTCCCTCTTGGCAGAAAGGCCCCACCTTTTCATCTGGGCCCCTGCACTCAGAATCCTCAGATGCTGACTGAGCACCCACTCCCCTGAAGAGGCAGTGACCTGGGGCAGGCATGGACAGGGAGGCTCAGAGACAGAAGCTCCTGCCTGTGTGGGCCAGAACAGGAGCCCAAACTGGAGGTGGGCTCACAATGGGACTGTCCTTTGCACCTCACTATAAAACAGAGAGCTCCCTAGGGGAGGGAGGGAGAGGAGGAACACCTGGCCCAGGCAATGAGCTGAATGACTGCAGACACCAATAGCCCTGGGCCTGGATCTTGCCACCCACTGCATCTGGGCCATAATTGCTATGGATAACTTACCTCTGGAGTCTTCCACCAGCTAAGTCTTTGTCCTGGGCAAACCTGGAAGAAAAAGAGACACAGTGGTTAACGAGTGGGGTTTTTGCCAAACCAGGAAGGTCACGAGAGGGAGCTCCCCTGACCTAGTGTTCTTCCCATGGTGAGACACCACAGAGAAGCCAATGGCCAGCTGACTGCATGTGGAAGGTGCCTCCTCTCTCTGTGCCAGGCACTGGTATAGGTAGGCCAGGGGAGCCACAGAGAAGAACAAAACCTTTCTGGCCCTCAGGAAGCTTACATCCTTTTGGGGGATACCACCTGCACTCGCGTGAGGAAATGGAAAACTTATGTCTTCAGAAGACACCAGAGATTCCAGACATTCAGCTCCCCGATGTCTATTAATTACAATACTCAGTCCCGAATTCTTCAGGTTTTAAGGTTCTTCTTTGTGCCCTTAGAGAACACCGAGTCCTAGGGATTCATTTTCTAGAAAAGGAAACTGAGGCCCTGAGAGGTTAAACACTATCCTTGATCTCACACGTTTCTTTCTTCTTTTACTGGGGCCAGAACCCAGAGCTCCTGATTCTCATGTCAATGTTCTGTCTGCCTTTGATTGGGGAGATGGAGAGGAATGGGGGATTAGGTTTGGGGGCAGGATGATCAGTGTAAATCCTGCCCTGGCCCTGGAAGGATGGACCCTCTCTAGGACCCCCTGTACAGTCTAAGGCCCAGCAGGAACGTGGCCATTTTAGGGGGCTCTTGGCAGCAAGCCCATGGGGATAGGCTGTGGGAGGGAGGATTCCCCAGGGAGGGACACCAGGTAGGATATCCCCTCCTGGGCAGCAATAGACAAGAGGTCACCTACCTCTGTTGTGATCTACTTCCCTAACCCAAAGAACTAGGGTGATCCAGGGTTCTCCTAACTACTTCCTTATTAATCAGTAAATTACATTTCCACCTATTTTTCCATGATTCACTTAAATGAGGAACCCTCAGCTCTTCCTGAAAGATCAGTTACATAACAACTGAATAAAAGAATAACCACATAACATTTCATTATATTAAATCACTCTCCACAGAATGCCCTATAGACTCCTGCCCTCCCCATTCCTGGTTGACCAAGGGGCTAGTAGGCCATGAAGCTGAGGCCTGGCCAGACCTGAGAGGTCTGAGGTGGCTCCTAGACCTTAGCCTGTAGATGAAACACAACCATACAGGCTTAAGAACAGCCAGAGGCTCTTTCTGCAGCTCTGCCTCACCGCTAGAGCCCTGCCCATTGACTCCCTTCCCCACACACAAGAGGACTGAGAAGGATGAGAAAGGAGGACTACCAAGGCTCTGCCCCTCCCCATCCCCAACCTTTGCCATCCCCAGGTCCCCTGGTCCCTAAGCCCACCAAGAAAATTATGCAGAAAAATGAGAAATGAGGCCTACTGAGTTAATATAATAAAAATGACAATTCTATCTAAATTCATTTACTCCTTCAGTGCCATACCAATCAAACTACCAGATAATTATTTTCCAGAGCTAGAAAAAAAAAATATCAAAATTCATCTGGAAAAAAAGTGGTCCAGAATATCAAGGGAAATGATGAAAGGAAATGTTAGGGAAGGTGGTCTAGCCCTACCAGATCTCAAATTGTATTATAAAGCAGCAATCATCAAAACTACTTGGTACTGGATAAGAAACAGAGGTTGGATACTCAAGACACAGTAGTCAATGAATATAGCAATCTACAGTTTTATCAACACAGGGAACCCTACTTCTGCAATAAGAGCTCATTGTTTGATCAAAAGTGCTGGGGAAAACTAGATAACACTATGGCAGAAACTGAGCATAGACCAATGCCTGACACTGTACACAAGAAAAAAGTCCAAATGGTTACATGATCTAGGTATAAAATTTAATACTATAATCAAATTAGGGTAGCAAGAAATGGTGTATTTCTCAGATTTAGAGAGAATGGAGAAATTTTTAATCAACCAAGAGATAGTGCACATTATGAAGTACAAAATGGATCATTTTGATTACATTAAATTGAAAACTTTTTGCACAAACAAACCCAATGCAACCAAGATTAGGAGAGAAGCAGAAACCTGGGAGAATTTTTGCAACTACTGTCTATGATAAAGGTCTCATTTCTAAAATATATGTAGAGAATTGAGTCAAATTTACAAGAATATAAGTCATTCCCCAATTGATAAATGGTCAAAGGATATGAACAGGCAGTTTTCAGAGGAAAAAAATAAAGCTCCCTAAAGTCATATGAAAAAAATGCTCTAAGTCACTCTTGATTACACAGATGCAAATCAAAACAACTGTGAGGAATCACATCACACCTATTAAGTTGGGTAACAGGACAAAACAGGAAGATGGTAAATGTTGGAGAAGATGTGGGAAAGTTGGAACACTGATTCATTGCTGGTAGAGCTGTGAGCTGATCCCACCATTCTGGAGAGCAATTTGGAAGTATGTCCAAAGGACTACAAATATGTGCCTATCCTATGACCCAGCAATATCTCTTCTGGGACTGTAGCTCAAAGAGATCATAAAAATAGGAAAGGTTCCCACATGTACAAAAATATTTAAAGCAGCATTCTTTGTGGTGGCCAAAAACTGGAAATCAAGGGGATATCTATTAACTGGGGCAAATTATCCCTCACAAAAAGGTAAGAAAAAACTTTTTTAATGGAGGAGGAAAGGGGAAGGTGAGAGGGAAAAAGTGAAGCTCTCTCATCACATTTGGCTTAAGGAGGGAATAACATGCACACTCAATTTGGTATGAAAATTCATCTTACATTACATGAAAGTAGGGGAGAAGGCGATAAATGGGCTGTGGGGGGAGGGCAAATGAGAAGATGGGGAAAATTAGAAACAAACACTTTTCGGGAGGGATAAGGTCAAATGGATGGGCAGGATAGGAGGGAGGGAAATACAAGTAGTTTTTCCCAACATTAGATTATTATGGAAGTCGTTAGCAAAACTACACATTTATAGCCTATATTGAATTGCATGCCTTCTCAGTGGGGATGGGTGGGGAGGGAGGAAAGGAGAAAAGTTGGAACTCAAAACTTTGTGGAAACGAATGCTGAAAACTAAAAATAAGCATCAAATAAAAAAAATGTGATCATAAAAAAAAGAATGTATTTGTGGAACCTATATAAGATTGCACACTGTCCCTGGGAGGGTAAGTGCGGGGAAAACGGGGGTAGAAATGAAGGGGAGAGAGTGGGAGAATATATAAGATTTATATATGTGACTGTAGAAAACTGAAAACAAATTAATAGATTGACTTAAAAAGAAAAAGAGAAATGAGGCCTACCGGGGTTCTGCTCTTCTCCCCCGCCCACGACCCTGAGGACCCTCTGGACCCTCCCGGATGGAGAAAGAGGAGAAACATGGTGGACCAGGTGTCTGCCCCTCCCCACCACTCCCACCCGTTTGTCCCACTTCCCCCACACAGAGGATAGAGTAGGATAAGAAATTGGACCCCAAAGATCCCAACCACAAATCCTCTCCCAGTGCCCTGCCTCAAGGATGACAAAGGATGAGAAAAGCGGCCATCTGGGGTCCTGCCCCTCCCCAACAAGTCCGCCCATTGGCCCTGCCACCAAACATGGAGGATGAGGAGGGAGTCCTACAGGGCCTCTGCCACCCGAGCCCAACTGCCTCCCCCCAGGACATGGCAGGATGAAAAACCACGCCTGGTGAGACCACCAACCCTCGGCCCGAGACCCTCGGCCCCCCAGAACTCCTCCCATTGCCCGCCAGAGGATGGCAAAGGATGAGAAAAGCGGCCATCTGGGGCCCTGCCCCTCCCCACAAGTCCACCCATTGGCCCTGCGACCAAAGATGGAGAACGAGGAGGGAGCCCTACGGGGCCTCTGCCACTTGAGCCCAACTGTCTCCCCCCAGGACGTGGCAGGATGAAAAACGAGGCCTGCTGAGAGCACCAACCCTCGGCCCTCGACCCTCGGCCCCCCAGAACTCCTCCCATTGCCCGCCAGAGGATGGCAAAGCATGAGAAAAGCGGCCATCTGGGGCTCGGCCCCTCCCCCACAAGTCTGCCCATTGGCCCTGCCACCAAAGATGGAGGACGAGGAGGGAGCCCTACGGGGCCTCTGCCACCTGCACCCAACTGCCTCCCCCCAGGACGTGGCAGGATGAAAAACGAGGTCACTGAGACCACCAACCCTCAGCCCCCTCAGAACTCCTCCCATTGCCCACCAGAGGATGGCAAAGGATGAGAAACGCGGCCTACCTCTGCCAGGAGGCCCTCAGAGCCTCTCCGCCTCGAGGTCTCACGACCACAGAAAGGAAGGAGCCTGCTCCGCCCCCTACATATGACGGGATGCAACGGAAGGGAGGAGAAAGGGGTGAGGCGGGGAGGGGGAGGGGCTGCCAGGGGGAGTGGCTGTGAGGGGGAGGGTCCGTGGGGGGGCGCGAGGGGCACCCTGGGGGAAGGAGGAGAGCTGGAGGCGCTACTCTGCCCCCAACAGGCACAATATGGAGTTCGGGCCAGAAGGGGCTTCCCACCAAAAGATGGAGAATAAGAAATGAAGCCTCTCAGGGCTCAGACCCGCCCCAGACCTTTGCCCTTTGACCCCCCTGAAACAATGGTGAAGGAAGAGAAGCCTGGCCTACCTGGACGCTGCCCCCCATACCCACGGACTTTGGCACCCACACCAAAAGATGGAGAATGAGAAATCTCGAAATTCTAGGGCTCCGTCTTCCCCGGAATTCCAAGCCTTACCCCCTCCAGAAGATGGTGATGGGTGAGAAAAGCGGCCATCTTGGGCTCTGCCCCTCCCCCAGAAGTCTGCCAAAAGGTGGAGGACCGGAAATGACGCCTCCACCACCCGAGCCAAACTGCCTCCCCCCCATGACGTGGAAGGATGAAAAACGAGGCACCCCGACACCCTCGAACCTCACCCCCGAGACCTCCGACCCTTGGCCCCCCAGTACCCCTCCCATTGCCCCCTGGAGGATGATGAAGAATGAGAAAAGTGGGCATCCTGGGCTCTGCCCCCTGCAGAAGTCCGCCCACTGGCCCTGCCACCAAAGATGGAGGATGAGGAAACAGCCCGACAGGGGCTCCCCCACGCGAGCCCAACTGCCTCCCCCCAGGAGGTGGAAGGATGAAAAACGAGGCCCACTGAGACCACCAACCCTCGGCCCCCCCAGAACTCCTCCCATTGCCCGCCAGAGGATGGCAAAGGATGAGAAACGCGGCCTACCTCTGCCAGGAGGCCCTCAGAGCCTCTCCGCCTCGAGGTCTCACGACCACAGAAAGGAAGGAGCCTGCTCCGCCCCCTACATATGGCGGGAATGCAACGGAAGTGAGGAGAGAGGGGTGGGACTTCCAGGGGGCGTGGCTGCGAGGGGGAGGGCCTGCGAGGGGGAGTGGTTGCCAGGGGGAGGGCCCGTGAGGGAGAGGGTCCGTGAGGGGAGGGGTGGGGGGGGTCAGAGGGGCACCCTGGGGGAAGGAGGAGAGCTGGAGGCGCTGCTCTGCCCCCAACAGGCACAATATGGAGTTCGGGCCAGAAGGGGCTTCCCACCAAAAGATGGAGAATAAGAAATGAAGCCTCTCAAGGGCTCAGACCCCCCCCCAGACCTTTGCCCTTTGACCCCCCTGAAACAATGGTGAAGGAAGAGAAGCCTGGCCTACCTGGACGCTGCCCCCCATACCCATGGACTTTGGCACCCACACCAAAAGATGGAGAATGAGAAATCTCGAAATTCTAGGGCTCTGTCTTTCCCGGAATTCCAAGCCTTACCCCCTCCAGAAGATGGTGATGGGTGAGAAAAGCGGCCATCTTGGGCTCTGCCCCTCCCCCAGAAGTCTGCCAAAAGGTGGAGGACCGGAAATGACGCCTCCACCACCCGAGCCAAACTGCCTCCCCCCCATGACGTGGAAGGATGAAAAACGAGGCACCCCGACACCCTCGAACCTCACCCCCGAGACCTCCGACCCTTGGCCCCCCAGTACCCCTCCCATTGCCCCCTGGAGGATGATGAAGAATGAGAAAAGTGGGCATCCTGGGCTCTGCCCCCTGCAGAAGTCCGCCCACTGGCCCTGCCACCAAAGATGGAGGATGAGGAAACAGCCCGACAGGGGCTCCCCCACGCGAGCCCAACTGCCTCCCCCCAGGAGGTGGAAGGATGAAAAACGAGGCCCCTGAGATCCTCCACCCTGGGCCCTGGAGACCCAAGACCCTCGGCCCCCCTAGAACCCTTCCCATTGCCCCACGGAGAATGGCGAAGGATGAGAAAAGCGGCCATCTGGGGCTCTGCCTCTCTCCCAGAAGTCCGCCCATTGGCCATGTCACCAAAGATCGAGGACGAGGAGGGAGCCCTACAGGGGCTCTGCCACCCGAGCCCAACTGCCTCCCCCCCAGGACGTGGCAGGATGAAAAACGAGGCCCTCTGAGACCACCAACCCTCGGCCCCCCAGAACTCCTCCCATTGCCCACCAGAGGATGGCAAAGGATGAGAAACGCGGCCTACCTCTGCCAGGAGGCCCTCAGAGCCTCTCCGCCTCGAGGTCTCACGACCACAGAAAGGAAGGAGCCTGCTCCGCCTCCCACGTATGGCGGGATGCAACGGAAGGGAGGAGAGAGGGGTAGGGTTGCCAGGGGGAGGGGCTAGCAGGGGGAGGAGCTTCGGGGGGCGTGGCTGCGAAGGGGAGGGATTGCCAGGGGGAGGGGCTTCCAGGGGGAGGGCCCATGAGGGGGAGGGTCCGTGAGGGGAGGGGTGGGAGATTAGAGGGGCACCCTGGGGGAAGGAGGAGAGCTGGAGGCGCTGCTCTGCCCCCAACAGGCACAACATGGGGTTCGGGCCAGAAGGGGCCTCCCCCAGGCGCCTTTTAAAGGGAAGGGAGGCACTGGCTTAGTGCCCCAGAGGTGGGGGGATCCATGCCAGCATTCTCCGTGTACCCTTCCGGCGACCTCCCTCCAAACACCCTCCCTTTGCACCCACCTGGGGAACCTGAGCCCCGGGAGGTGCCCAGGGGGCCCTGGGATTCGTAGATGCCCTCTTACCCAAGTGGAAACTGAGGTCCAGTTGTGTCCCGCACTTCCCAGACTAGGAGTCCAACCAGAAGCTTCCCAGACTTCCAGGCTCTGGGCAGGGTGCAGTAGCTACCTTAGTGAGGAGGGCGGGAGCAATGGGGCAGGTCAGGGAAAGAGGTGCAGAGTTTGAGTCCAGCCCTAAACTGTAACCCCAGTTGGTGTTTGCCCCAGGGTTCCTGCCAGGAAAGGGTGGGAACTGCGAAGGGAGGGGGCCGTTGGGGTAACAGAGCAGGAAGCCAGTCCTTATACTGATCAGCAAGTAGCGTTGACCAACATCTACCTGGGGCCACACCAGTGCTTTGGGATCACACAGTCCTCAAAGCAAACCTCAAGCAGCTCCTAAGTGTGTGCCAGGAGCTGGGCAGCACATGCCGACAGAGGCAGAGACAGCCTTGCCCCCTAAGGGCTGACCCTCCAAGTGGGAAAGATGCCCTTTACAGCAGGGGTGGAGTGGACAAAGCCCTCCCCTCCATGGAAGGTCTGGGGGGAAGGAAAAGGGGGCCAGCAGGGGTGAATGAAGGAGACTTTGGGATAGCTCGGGTGGCAGTCTTCTGAAGGAGCTCAGCTTGCATTAGAGTAAGAATCAGGGATATTCATAGGGTGCCTGCTATGTACCCTGAAGTGTGAGGACCATCTGCAGTCTTCCTGATCTATTTCTCCCCACTGGACCCAGATGGCTCTGGGGAGAAGTGAGGCTGAGCACCTTGCCCAGCCCTCCCTCACTTAAATCAAATTCAGTGGCAAGTTGTGGCATCACCTCCCTACTGTCATGGTCCTCTTCCAAAAGGGAGGACAAACAGCACCAACTGGGAAGAAAACTGAGGCCCAGGGAAGGGAAGGAATGGCCCTTGCTCACAGATGCCAAATTGCACCACAGATGCTGCACCTCTATAGAGGAGCCCAGGAGGCATTCTGTCCAGCCTGCTTGCCAGTTCCCTGGGATGACTGGGAAACACGCTGGGTGTACCTGCTGCATTAGGTACCTGACCTTGGGTGTGGCACTGTTCTAGGCCCTGGGCATTCAAATCCCTCACCTTCCCCTCCTGGGCCTCCCCCAATCGCCGAAACTCACAACTTTTGGCCCCTTCATCAAGTACCCATTATTTATCTGTCAGTTCATAATATATAATATATAAGTAACATCCTATGACATCACATGGCCTCTACCAAATGCCCTGTAGACACCTGCCCTCATCATTCCCAGTGGCCAAGTGGCTAGGTGGAACTGTGTCCCCAGATGAAACACAACCATATTGGCTTCCGTTTCCCTGAGGCTCTTTCTGGGCTTCTGCCCCTTCTCGAGACCCCCACTCTTCTCCCCTTCCAAAAAGGATGGGGAAGGATGAGAAATGAGGCCAACTTGAGTTCTGCCTCCCAGACCCTTGCTCACTGGCCCTGCACCCAAAAGATGGAGTAATAGAAATGAAGTCTTTTGGGACTCTGCACCCCTCCCCCAGCTCCCCAACCCTTGCCTCAGTGGCCAGGAGGTTGGAGAAGGATGATAAATGAGGCCTACTGAGGCTCTGCCCCTCTCCCAGACCCTGTCCCAAGGCCCCCCCACCCCGAAATGGAAAAGGATGAGAAAGGAGGCCTACCAAGGCTGTGCCGCTCCCCTCCCCTCCACCCATTGCCCTCCCCAGAGTCCCTCCCTTCAGCCCTCCCAGAAAAGGATGGAGAAGGATGAAAAATAAGACCTACTGAGCTAATACAATAAAAATGACATTTGTGTCTAAATTCATTTACCTATTCTGTGCCATACTAATCAAACTACCAGAAAATTATTTTCCAGAGCTAGAAAAGATAATAACAGAATTCATCTGGAAAAATAAAAAGTCCAGAATATCAAGGGAACTAATGAAAAGAAATGCTAGGAAAGGTGGCCTAGCCCTACCAGATCTCAAATTGTAGTATAGGGTCGTAATCATCAAAACCACTTGGTACTCGCTAAGAA
This sequence comes from Bettongia penicillata ogilbyi, assembly GCA_023548195.1. Taxonomy (NCBI): domain Eukaryota; kingdom Metazoa; phylum Chordata; class Mammalia; order Diprotodontia; family Potoroidae; genus Bettongia; species Bettongia penicillata. The sequence continues at coordinate 6,532,188 of JAJHZJ010000098.1, forward strand.
ATGGAAGGATAGACCAGTGAAATAGTTTAGGCACTTAATACACAATAGTCAATGACTATAGCAATATACTGTTTGATCAACCCAAGGACCCCGGCTTCTGGCATAATAACTCACTCTGACAATAATTGCTGGGAAAATTGGATAACTGGGAACTGGGCATAGACCAATGCCTCTATCACAGACACAAGAAGAAAGTCCAAATGGATACATGATCTAGGTATAAAGACTGATACAACCAAGTAGGGGAACAAGGAATGGTGTATTTGTCAGATTTATGTAGAATGGAGAAATGTTTGACCAAAGAAAAGGTAGAGAACATTATGAAGTGCAAAATGAATAATTTTGATTACATCAAATAGAAAAGTTTTTGCACAACCAAACCCAATGCAACCAAGATTAGGAAGGAAGAAGAAAACTGGGAAAGAATTTTTGCAACTAATGTCTGTGACAAAGACCTCATTTCTAAAATATATAGCAAACTGAGTCAAACGTACAAGAATGCAAGTCGTTACCCAACTGATTAATGGTCAACTGCTATAAACAATCTGTTTGCAAAGTAAAAAATTAAAGCTATCTATAGTCATATGACAAATGCTGTAAATCACTACTGAGGACAGACATGCAAATCGAAACAACTATGAGGTAACACATCACACCTGTCAGATTGGCTAACTTGACAATACAGGAACATGATAAATGATAGTGAGAGGGGCACCTAGGTGGTGCACTGGATAGAGCACCAGTGCAGGAGTCAGGAAGACCTGAGTTCAAATCTCACCTCAGACACATGACACTCACTAACTGTGTGACCTCGGGCAAGTCACTTAACCCCAATTGCCTCATCCTGGGTCATCTCCAGTCATCCTGATGAATATCTAGTCACTGGATTCAGATGGCTCTGGAGGAGAAGTGAGGCTGGTGACCTGCACAGCCCTCCCTCACTCAAAACAAAGGACTGATGGGACCATGAAGGGCCTCTTGTAGGAGGTGGAACTTAATCTGAGCCTGATGGAGTTTGGGCTTCCAAGAGGAAGAGGGGAGGAAGGAGAACTTCAGACACTGGGGGTGAAGAGGAAACCAAACCTACAAAGTGGGAGATGGGATGTTGCATATGAGGAAACAATAAAAAGGCTGCTTTGGGTGGAAGGTAGAGTGTGTCCAAGTGCGATGTAGGAAGGATGGATCCCCCTAGGAAGGGATCTAAATATCAAATAGAAGGGGGGGGCTTCTTACTCAGGTGTCTTGAGTAGGCATGTGAGCTGATTAAAACTGTGCTTTAGGACTATCAGTCAGTAACTCTGTGGAGGATGGATTGGAGTTAGCATCTGATTGGATATTGGGTGAGGGACAAAGAGGAGCCAAAAATGACTCAGACATTTTGAACCTGGTTTAGGGAAAGGAGGGCAATGTCCTTGAGTGAAGGAGAAGTTAACCCCTCTAGTCCTGTGACTCAGTCCTCTGTAGATTTGCTAAGGACAAAGAGTTCTGATCATCTAGATATTTCACTTTTTCTTTTCCTAGCCAAAGTATGGACTTCTGCCAATGGGGAGGGCAAGGGAGGAAAGGGGAGGAAGACAGTACAGTTTGCAACATTCAGGTTAGTAAGAACTTCAGATGAAGGCTGAAGAAATAAGGCAGAATGGATCACACCTCTGGCTTCTTATAACATCCCACTTCTGGTAGCAAGATCTCCAAGTATCCTGCAAAAAGCTGGTGCCCCCAAAACATTTGATAAGTGTTCAGTCACTAGGAGGACACTATTATACAGTACCCTGATCCTAGTCAGCAGAAAGATGGTAGAAAGTGTTAGAAGCTGGGAGTCTTTTTCTCACCCTAGAGATTATTGAACTCAGCTGTAGTGAGGAAACATGAGGCATTATTAGGCAGTCTACGGTTGGGAAGCTAGGTGGCTCTGTGGATAGTGCTGGGCCTGGAGTTGGGAGGATCTGAGTTCAAATCTGTCCTCAGACACTGACTAGCTGTGTGATCCTTGGAAAGTCACTTCACTCTGTTTGCCTCAGTTTCCTCATCTGACAAATGAGCTTGAGAAGGACATGGTAAACCTCTCCAGCATCTTTGCCAAGAAAATCCCAGCAGGGGTCAGAGTTGGGGGAGAGTTGGACAGGGCTGAAATGACGCAAAAACAACAAGTATGGTTCTCAGAAAGTTGCTGACCCCTCACCTCTGCCTCTCTGGTAGCCACATCTACACATTAAGTCTAGCAGGGGATGAACTGAGTGGGGACTTACTCATTCAGAAGCTGCTCTAAGCCTACATCCTACCAAAACGCTTCCCCTTCTGCCTCCAATCTGCTATATTTTTTCAGAGCTCAAGTCCTATGAATTTAGCATAATGCAGTCACTCTTCTCAGGAAGAGACAGAAGACGGTCAACTATGCATGGAGTTTTATTCTTGAAAGAAAAACCAAAGCAATAAATAAGAAATAAAACATCTGCCATTTGGCTGTGTACCCAAAACTTCTCCCAGACCTACGAAGTTTGCTCATAGTACCTAAACCATGACTGGCCAAAGAGTAGTAAGAAATACACGATTCAATTTGCGTAGTCAACCCCACCACTCTTGGAAGCCAGAAAAAGACTGCACACAATACAACATGGTTTGCAGCTTATATTTTCCTTAGCTATCCCTTAGAAAGGTCATAGGTGAGGAAGGTGGTGAAGACTCAACTTCTCTCCATTGTGACCCTAGGCACAGACTCAAGATCCTGTGGTTTTTTTTGGAGGGTAGGGGGAGAAAAGGAAGAGTACGTCTATTTATCTTTTCCAGGTTAGTCGTGCAGTGGCCACACAATGGGCCAATTCCAATGCAAATGAGCAACTTTAACCTGCTCCTATTCTGGGCCTGGGCTGGTCCATCCCTCCTGAAGCAGCCTGGTGGCCTTTCCCTTCCAGAGACTCAGCACATTAGTGCACCTCAGAACTCCTAATCTCAAGTGATCCACTAACCTCAGCCTCCCTGGCAGCACGGACCACACTCAACCAGTGCTGTTCCATTTAATGTCTTCTTGGTCCTAGGACCCTCCCTTTGCCACCTTCACCATCTTTCTGGGGGTTGACCGGATGCTTCATATTGAAGGTGTGGTATAAAATTCCGTATTTTGTGTTGAGGTATAAGCCTGCCAGAAATCATTTTTATTCATTTAGATTATTCTAATCTAAGCATTTTTGCTTGGAGAAAGGCCACATTTCCATGCCAATAAAGACCAGTATGGGCCAGGCAGGGTGACTCCTATTTGAAAGACTTCCATGGTCAACTAACCAGAGTAGAGGGACCTTTTGAACCCTTATAAGACGTTCTTTTGGAGTAGAGCTGCCCTGTCTTGCTGACTCCTCATTCAGGTTTAGTAATCTGCTTGTTTGAAAAGAAAGCCTAGTCTGTGAGACTCAGTAAGAGGTATGCTTCTGGTCACATCTGTTTTTGTGGCCACCTTCTATGTTGTGTATGGGAATTCTTAAACTTGGGGTGTGGAACCTGTGGCCTGGAGGTGCCATGTGACCCTCTAGGACCTCAAGCATAGGCCTTTAACTGAATCCAAACTTCACAGAACAAATTCAGTCAAAGGGCTGAACTTGAGGGCCTAGAGGGCCACATGTGATCTTGAGACCGAAGGTTCCCCACCCCTGTCTTGAACCATGCCAGAATAAAGCCTTCCTGGATCAGGCAGAAATCGCCTTTTTGGTCTGACACTAAGCTATTCCAACTGCACTGGGCTACTTGCAGTTTTAAGTAGAAGAAAAGTGACCATTTTCTGAAAGAAAGGGAGGCTAGCTCAGTCCTGCAACCTGGTGACAGGCATGTTTGCCTCACTCCTTTCCTTTACATTGAACAGCAGACCAACCCTAGATCTGATGGCTCGGTTAGTGAGCAGAGCTCCTCTGGGAGCTCCACGAATCCCAAGGTTCTCTGTCTAGGGATTATCAATGGCATAAACGGATATCTTCAGGATTTTTCTTTTCTGTTTGTTGGAGGTTTGTTTAATGTATGTAGATTTGCTTTGTATTTAGAGATATAAAGGCACCAGGTCGGGATACCCTCCTGACTAAAGGAATGTCTGCAAGGTCAGACAAACCTCCAGAATGGGAAAGAGGTTAGCAAGCCAATTATGTTGAAATATAGTTATGAAAAATGTATAAACAAACAAGCTTATGGCCCCTGAGGTCAATAATTTCTGCTCTAAGGGGACACCCATTTGAGTGACAAAGCTTTGAGACCTGACTAGTATGCCAGTGTCATTACTGCCTAGGAGAGGTAAGAAAGATTTAGTAGGATACTCTTGGGATAACCAACACTACTGATGCAATCTGGGATGGAAAGAGACCACTCACTAGTTGGTACAATTAGAAAAGCTGCCATCCTTGTCCCAGGAGATGAACTGAATCAGTCCCAGATGGGTTTGGGAGAGCACCACATCACTGCTGCACTAGGCCACCACCCTGCAAGCCTCATCATTAATGGGGAAGATTGTCCAACTGACTGAGACACTCCAATGCAACAGAGCATGTCTTGATGTATAGCATGTTTTTAAAAGTTAGGATGCTTATTCTTTAAATTAAATTTATTATCTATTTTTAATACTCTTAAAATTTTGAGTTCCTGATTCTCTCCCTCCCTCCTCCCTCTCCACCCACCACTGAGAAACAAGCAGTATGATCTCAATTATACATGTGAAATCATGAAAAACATATTTCCATATCAGCCATATTTCCCCAAAAAGCAAGAAATATAACGAAAGTAAGAAAATCATACCTCAATCTGCACTCAGAGTTCATGCGTTCTCTCTCTGGAGGTGGATAGCACTTTTTTTTTATCGTGAATCCTTTGGAGTTGACTTAGACTATTGTATCCATCAGAGTAGCCAAGTCTTTCACAGTGAAACATCATTACAGCATTGCTGCTGCTGTGCACAATGATCTCCCAGTTCTCCTCACTTCATTTTGTATCAATTCATGTAGGCCTTGACATGTTTTTTTCTGAAACCACCCCCTGCCTCTCGTCATTTCTTACAGCACAATGCTACTCCCTCACAATTACAGATACCACAACTTGTTCAGCCACTCCCCAACTGATGGGCATCACCTCGATTTCCAATTCTTTTCCACCACAAAAGGGCTGTTATCAATATCTTTGCACGTGTAGGTCCTTTTCCTTTGATCTCTCTAGAATACAGACCTTGTAGTGGTATTGTTACATCAAAGGGCATGCAGTTTTATAGCCCTTTGGGACTAATTCCAAATTGTTCTCCTGAATGGTTGGAACAGTTCCCCATTCCACCAACAGTTCATTAATGTACCTATTTTCCATCATCCCCTCCAGCATTTGTCATTTCTGACAGGTGTGAGGTGGAATCTCAGAGTTGTTTGAAGTTGCCTTTCTGTAATCAACCAAAATTTAGAGCATTTTTTTTCATATGACTACAGGTAACTTCTTCTGAAAACTCAAAATATTGATTAGATTTTTAAAATAAATTCTTGCTGGATTACAGCAATTTTTCCCAAGAAACCTTTCAATTTTGATCAAGTTGAATTTATGCCAGGGATGTGAGGATGCTTCAACATTGGGAGAACAGTCACCATAATTATACACGTTAAAAGTCAAAACAACCCAAAGTACATGATTATCTCAGTAAGTGCAGAAAAACCTTTGACAAAGTGCAATATTCATTTATGCTACAAATTTTAAACCTGTGAGATATGGGCATAGAGGGAACTGTTTAACATCTTAAAAAGTATCTATATAAAACCGAAAGCAAGCATCAGATGCAATGGAGATGCACCAAAATCTTTTCCAACAAATACAGGAAGAAAGCATAGGATGCTGTCTCTCTCTCTACTGTTGCTTGATACCATTTTGGAAGCATGAGAAATGGTAAGAAGAGAAAGAAATTTTCTCAAGTATCTAAAGATACACAAAGAAGATGTGAAGCCATCTCTATTTGCTGAGGGTAGGATGAGCTACCTGGATAATGATTGAGCAAATTAGCAAAGATACTAAATGAAATAAGAAACAACTTCTCCCCTCCCCATCAACTGCGTTTCTATATAATAATAATAAAATATAAGAGCAATAATAGAAAGGGAAATCCCATTCCATATCACTACCAAATGAATGAAGTGTCTGAACACCGAGCTACCAAAGCACATAGAAGACATGAATAGATTTAATTACAAAGAAACACGGAACAATTGAAATAGCTGGAAAATGTCCAGTTCATGACTTGGCCATGCTAATATAATAACAATGACAAGACTTCCAAAGTTAATTTACACTTTTGATTCTATACCAAAATTTCCAAGGGATTTGAATGGATCTTTAATAGAACTTGGTAAAATAACAAAATATGTTTGGAAACCCCCCAAAAGATCAAGATTTTTATGGGAAATTATAAGAAGGGGGAATGACACTTCCAGACCTCACACTATATTATATACTACCGGGCACCAAAACTGTCTGCTACTGGCTAAAAATAGAAAGGTAAATAAGAGCAACCAACTAGACCAAGGAGCATCAGCAATTATGGAAGTGTTTAATAAACAGGAAAGTGAGTTACAGAAGAACTCCCTATTTGATGAACCGGAAAAGCAATCTGGCTAAAGTTAAGCTTAGACCAGCCCTTTATGCCTTGTACATTGGCATGCCTTATAAATGTGCATCATAATATGTTATAAATGGATATGTGACCTTAATATTAAAAATCACACTGTACAAATGAGAAGAGAAAGAGATCATGTGCTTCACACTGTTACAGCTAGGGGACATGTTTTTAACCAATCATGGGATAGAGGCAATTAAAAAAGATAAAACAGGTAACTTCCATTACATGAAACTGAAAAGCTTCTGCACAAACAAAACTAATGTACCTAGGATAAGAAGGGAAGCAGTAGAAAGAGAAAAAAAGTCTTTGTAACAAATCGACAAAGATTTGGTATCCAAGGAATATAAACAACTGACGAATACATGTAAGACCAGTAGCCATTCCCCAATAGATAATTGCTCAAGGGACACGAGGGGACAGTTCTCCAAAGAATTCCCAAGTATTCACAACAACATGAAAGGATGCTCCAAGTCACTAGTAATAAGAGAAATTCAATTCAAAACAACCTTGAAATCTCATCTCACGCCATGACTGTTGCCAAAGATGGCAAAAATGACAATAGTTAATGTTGGGAGAATTGTTAGAACAGAGGCATACTAGCACATTTTCAGCAGAACTAAGAATCGGTTATAAATGTTTTGAAAAACAATTTAGAATTGAATAAATAAGGGTGACCACTATCCCCATATCCTTTGACCCAGAGATTTGGTTACTGGGCTTATACTCCAAGGAAGCTATTGAGAAGAAGAAAGTTCCCACAGACACTAAAATACTTACAGCAGCACTTTTTGTGATAACAAGGAATTTGGAGACAAAGTCCATGCCCGTTGATTGGGGGATGGCTAAACCAGTTGTGGTGTATGTATGTAGTAGAGTACTACTGGGATGGAAGAAACGATGAGTGTGATGAATTCAGAGAATCATGGAAAGATCTCTATAAACTAATGCAGAGTAAAGTAAGCAGAGCCAAGAAAACAATACACACATTGTAAATGGCCAAATCGTCACAGACACACAACAAATCAAAAGGGAACGCTGTAAAATTCTAAAAATCAAGCATGTCTAGAAAAAAGAGATGTGGGATGACACTCCTCATCAATCCCTTTGAGGGAGGCCCATAGGCATTGTACATGTTCTAATATTTTTCCATTGTATTGATGGGTCGTGCTGATTTTTTCTCTTTTTGTATTAAAACACTATTTGTTATACTGGATGGCTCTTGAGAATAGGGAGGCATACAGGAGAATACTTTGGTAACATTAAAAACAAAGAACATTAAGAACAAATTTCGTTAAAAGATAAACTCACAATAGTTTCTAGGCTAGGCACTGGACATATCAAAAAATGAAACCCTCCAGTTCACATTCTAGCAAGAGAGACAGCATGTACATATACAAGTAGACACAGACTAGAGACAATGTAGTTGGAGATGAGGGAAAAATTCATGTGGGAGGGGATCCTTGAGCTGCATCTTGAAGAGAGAGAGTGATTCTGTGGGGCAGAGGTGTAGAGAGAGGGCATTCCAGGTATGGCCCAGTGTAAAGGGGTGGAGACAGGATGTGGGGTGGCCGTTGTGGAGAAAGGAGAAAAGGTCATGACTTACCCATGAATGATTCCTTTGGCTGAACTGTAGGGTGCAGGAGGAGGAATTATAATGAGACGAGAAAAATAGGCCAAGGCCAGGTTGTGCAAATCTTTTAGCCTGTGGCTCTATGTTGTTGCTAAGTCTAGAGCTGGAGGAGGCAGCTGGGGGCAGTGGATAGAGCCCTGGACTTCGAGTCAGGAAGAGCTGAGCTCAAATCTGGCCTTAGACGCTTACTAGCTGTGTGATCCTGGGCAAGTCACATCCTTCTTGGTCTGCCTCAATTTCCTCTTCTACAAAATGGGGATAATAATTCGACCTTCCTCCCAGGGTTGTTGTGAAAATCAAGTGAAACAATAATTATAAAGCATTTTTCTACTTAAAAAAAGCCCATTTAAGAAAGAAATAAGAATTAATCCACTGCAGGATAACCTTCTATTCTCAGTATATCTGCATGTAATTATTTCATTGCTATCCCAACATCACCTTCTCCCCCAAGTCTTTTTCCAAAATCACACCCTTTGAACATATCTAACAAAAGTTATCCAACAAGTAGATTCCTTTTTCCTTAAAGTCATTTAGATCCTAAGGTTGGTGCTGGAAGGGGCATCAGTTAACATAGAGCTGGTTCATCCTAATTGCCATGCTTGTTGCTTCGAAATAGAAAGATTTTCCTTTGGTTTTCTTAGATGCTGGCTGGCTTGATATGTTGACTAAAAGTATGGTTTCAGCAGCCTTGAAAAGGATGAAAACATCCCTACATGTCTTCTAACTGGCTCAAATGAAAACTGACAAGGAACAAGCTGATTTAGAAAATTTGACATTGGCCTAAAAAGTCAACTTCAAATGTGAGGTTTATTATTTGCAAAACAGATAAATTTTTGGAAATGATAAAGCTGTATATATATATATATATATATATATATATATATATATATATATATATCATATATATATATATATATATCATAGAAAATACCACATAGTGTTGATTAATAGTAAATTACTTCACTTATGAAATCCCAGCACAAAAGTTTGGATTTACAAGGTTGGTTTTTTTTTTAATGAAGAAATATTGCCTCTGGCAGCTTGTACCTAAATTGCAGCATACAGATTTTTTTTCCCCACAAAAGGTCAAAATCTCTTGTTCTATATTTAACATCTTAGCACCTATTGACAAAGGCAAAATATCCCCGGCAAATTTTTGTTATAATGGGAAGAATAGAGAATTCCTTTAAAATTGTCATAATTCACAAATGGCTGTATTTAAGGATCATCTGACACAAAGTTTAACAACCAGCTCTCTGAAAATGCTCAATATATTTGAAAGTTAAATTTGTGTTTTTAACATTTTTTTCCCATCACTTTCTTAAGTCTAGACGATCAGTGTGATAACAAATCAAGCCCTGGGTATGATGATTTCAGAAGCATTCACCGCTTTCCCCGCTGCCTTGACCCCCTGTTCTAGGTAACATTAGACATTTTGCCAAGACCTAGGCTACACTCAAGAGGACAATCCTGGGGGAGGAGCCAAGATGGCGGAGTAGAAAGACTCACGTATGCTTGCTTCGAATCCACGGCCCATATATTTCCTGCAAGAAGAACTCCCCACAAATTCTGGATCACTGCAAGGTGCACAGAAACACAGTGGAAGAGATTTCCATTCCAGAGAGCCCTGGAAAGCCATCCCCAGGGTTGGTCGCACCCCAGAAAGTGGAGCCCAACCCTGCGCTGCCCTGGCCATGGCCCCAGAGGAGCAGATCCGAGCAGGCTTCAGGGATGGAATCTCTGGCAGCCAGGAAGGTCCCTCCACTCACAGGTGCTACAGGTCAATGAGAGAGACGTCTGGGCTGGCCGAGAGGGGAGTGGGGTGTCTCCGTGACTTGGGGCCCCGTGGCTGGGACTCCCAGAGCAGGCAGGAGCTCCATGACCAAAGGTCTCTGCATAAACCCCCTGAGGGACATGAGCCTGAGAGATGTCCCTGCCCCCACCCGCTCCATTACTGAAGGTCTCTGCATAAAGCCCCTGAGGGAACTGAGCCTGGGAGGTGGCCCAGCCCCCACCCCAGCACCAGAACTTAAGTTCACATTGAATAGCAACTGCACCCGCTGCGGATAGCCCTGAGACTGGGAAGCAGCATTTGAATCTCAGACCCCAAGCACTAGCTAGGCAGACCTAGGCAGGAGTGGAGAGGAATCTCAGAAGTCAAGTAACTGGCTGGGAAAATGCCCAGAAAAAGGAAGCAAAATAAGACCACAGAGAGCTACTTTCTTGGGGAAGAGATGTTCCCTCCTCCTTTCATTTCTGATGATGAAGTACAATGCTTGCCATCAGGGAAAGACATGGAGGTTGGGGCCTCTCTATCCCAGACATCCGAGGTGGATGTCCGGTGGGCTCAGGCCATGGAAGAGCTCAAAAAGGATTTTGAAAATCAAGTTAGACAGGTGGAGGAAAAACTGGGAAGAGAAATGAGAGAGATGCAAGAAAAGCATGAAAAACGGGTCAATACCTTGCTAAAGGAGACCCAAAAAAATGCTGAAGAAAATAACACCTTGAAAAATAGGCTAACTCAATTGGCAGAAGAGGTTCAAAAAGCCAATGAGGAGAAGAATGCTTCCAAAAGCAAAACTTGCCAAATGGAAAAAGAGGTTCAAAAGCTCACTGAAGAAAATAGTTCTCTCAAGATTAAAATAGAACAGACCACTTTTATCATCCTTTGTCATACTCTGGCGGGCAATGGGAGGAGTTCTGAGGGGGTCTCGGGTCTCAGGCCGAGGGTTGGTGGTCTCAGCAGGCCTCGTTTTTCATCCTGCCACGTCCTGGGGGGAGGCAGTTGGGCTCGGGTGGCAGAGCCCCTGTAGAACTGCTTCCTCGTCCTCCATCTTAGGTGGCAGGGCCAATGGGCAGACTTGTGGGGGAGGGGCAGGGCCCAGATGGCCGCTTTTCTCATCCTTTGCCATCCTCTAGCAGGCAATGGGAGAAGTTCTGGGGGGGTCAAGGGTCGAGGGTTTAGGGTCTCGGGGCTGAGGGTTGGTGGTCTCAGTGGGCCTCGTTTTTCATCCTGCCATATCCTGGGGGGAGGCAGTTGGGCTCGGGTGGCAGAGCCTCTGTAGGCCTGCTTCCTTGTCCTCCATCTTTGGTGGCAGGGCCAATGGGTGGACTTGTTGGGGAGGACTAGAAGCATATATGGCTGTTTTTCTCATCCTTTGCCATCCTCTGGATGGGGCACAGTGGGGAGGGTCCACGGGGGAAGTTCGGCAGGGGTCCACATAGGAACGAGCCCCGGTCAGCCTCCTTTCTGATCCTTGGACAGTCTCTGGGTTATGGGGTGGGATGGGCAGAGGTCTGTGTGGAGGGGAAGACCCAGGTTGGCCTTCTTTGGAGCCCTAGAATTTCCATATTTCTCATTCTCTATCTTTTGGTGGGGGTGCCAAAGGTTGTGGGTATGGGGGGGCAGAGTCCAGAGAGGCTTGACTTGCCTTCCTTTGCCATTGCTTGTGGGGGGCAATGGGTTAAGATCTGGGGGAGGTTCGGGGCCCCAACAGGCTGCATTTTTCATTCTCCATCTTTTGGTGGGGGGCCCTGAGCGGCCAGTGTCTGGGGGCATACCACAGACCATGAAGGCCTCATTTTCCAACCTACTCCATCCTCTGGGAGGGGAGCCCAGGAGGCAGTTCTCTGCAGGGGTGTGGGGGTCCGGCAAAGGATGAGGTCTACAGGGGTGAGCCCCAGAGGGAGCTCCTGGAGCCCGAAAGCCTCCATGGTTATGTTTTTTCCCAGCCCTGAGTGGGAGCTGCCCCTGGGGGTCCCTCAGACCTGGCAAGGCCTTTACCACATAAACAACTAGGCCCTCACTCTACCAGGAAAAATGGGGAGGGGATTTTCTACAGGGTTTTTGATATGTATGATATAGTATAGGTAATTGTTATCTGATGAGGGAATTTTGTTCTGAGGTGTTTCATGGAGACATAATTCTAGGAGTTATTAATTCATGAATTGCCTGGAGATAATTAAATAAGTCTAGTAGCAGACCACATGGTGAACCAGAGGAGAGGTGGGTGCTCTTGATGAACATCCCCCTCACTGGCCACACTACCAGCCCCCACCAAGTATCCAGAGCAGGGCCCATGAGTCCAGGGCAGGATTGGCCATTTTTAAAAATGGAAACACCCCCTGGCAGAGATCCTCCTTATCCTTCTTGGCTCTGCTGCCTCCCAGTTGACTGCTTACCTGGCCTCTTGTTGAGAAACCAGGGGCTGAGTGGGCCAAGCATCCAGCCCTGAAAGGGGGCCATGGCTTGAATACAGGTGAATGAAGGAGGTTTGGGGGCCTAGAGAGAGGGGGCTGCCCTGCACTAACTTTCAGCAAACGGTACCCATACAACCAAGTCTACTTGCTTGCTCCGGGCTTTTTTTCTCCTGTATTTGTGTGACTCAGTCAAAATCCACTTGGGTACCCAGGTCCTGGTGAAAACCCCTTTCTCCTTTCCACTCAGAGAAGCCTCTTCCTGGATCGTGGCCTGAACATCAAGTGGCTGCCTCTTCTGTGAGTCTAACAGTGAAGCAGCAGCACCACAGTGACTCCTGAGTGGCCTCGGTAAGGGGGAAGGTGAGACATCACCCTTAACTTCCTTGACCCCTAACGCCTCACTACAAAACCCCAATGACTTTTTAATAATTCGTTGGTTTTCGGTTCTCTGCAATCACTTCCACACATCTCATAGTTTTACCTCCCATCCTCCACTTTCCTCCTTGCTTCCCCTCCCTCTCCCCCCTTCCCTTGATGCCGTGTGGTCGTGTGTAGACCCTAAACATAGATTCTTATTGAATACATTTTCACCTTAGTCATGGTGAATAGAAGAATGAAAGTGAATTGGAGAACCATGAAAACAAAACAAGGCACAAGAGACAATGGCCTGATTCATTCAGGGATCCAGTTCCAGCGTTTTTTCTCCAGATGGGGAAGGGATTTTGCCTCGAGGTAGTTGGAAACTTTTGAGTTCCTTGCTTTGCTGTGAAGGGTCAAGTCTTGCAGAAAAATTCCTCCCACACCGATTGTGGCTGTGTACAAAGTTGTCCTGGTTCTGCTCAGTTCACTCACCATCAGTTCATAGAAGTCTTTCCAGGCCTCTCTGAGGTCTTCCTGGTCATCCTTTCTTGGAGCACAGTAGCATTCCGTTACGTTCAAATACCACAACTTGTTCTGCCATTCCCCAAAGGATGGGCATTCCTTGATTTCGAGTTCTTGGCCACCACAAAGAGAGCTGCTATAAATATTTCTGTACATGTGGGATCCTTTCTCATTTCCATGCTGTTTTGGGGACAGTCCTGGAAGCGATATTGCTGGATCATAGGGTATACACATTTTTATACCCTTTGACCGTAGTTCCAGATTGCTGTCCAGAATGGTTGTATCAACTCACAGCTCCACCAGAAACGAATAAAAGAGTTCCGACTGTCCCACATCTTCTCCAACATTTTTCGTGTTCCTGTTTTGTCATGTTAGCCAATCTGATAGGTGTGATATGCTTCCTCATAGTAGTTTTGTTTTGTGTATCTCTCATCAATAGGGATTTACAGCATTTTTCCTATGACTGTACATACCTTTAATTTCTCACTTTGCAAACTGCTTGTTCTTATCATTTGACCATTAATCAGTTGGGCAGTGACTTCCATTCTTGTACATTTGACTCAGTTCCCTGTATATTTTAGGAATGAAGCCTTTGTCACAGACACTAGTTGCAAAAATTCTTTCCCAGTTTTCTGCTTCCTTCCTAATATTGGTTGCATTGCGTTTGCTGGTGCAAAAACTTTTCAATTTCATGTAATGAAAATGACCCAATTTTCACTTCATAATGTCCTGTGTCTCTTGTTTGGTCCCCAATGTCTCCATTCTCCATAAATCTGACAAATAGAGTGTTCCTTGCTTCCCTTGTTGGTTTTTAGCATCACCCTTTATCGCTCCATCATGTATGCATTTGTGCTTTGTTCTTGTGTATGTTGGCAGGCGTTGGTCTACACCCAATTTCGCCACACTTATTCAGTTTGTGCAGCAGTTTTTGTCAGACGGTGAGCTCTCATCCCAGAAGCAGGGCTTCTTGGGTTGATCAAACAGTAGATTGTTAAATTCATTGATTACTGTGCCTTGAATACCTAACGTATTCCACTGTCTGCTCCTCTATTTCTTCTTATCCAGTTCCAAGTAGTTTTGATGATTGCTGCTTTAAATGCAATTTGAGATCTTGTAGTGCTTGGCCACCACCCTTGCCATTAACATTCATTAGCTCCCTTGATGTTCTGGACCTTTTGTTCTTCCACATATATTTTGACATTCCTTTTTGTGTGTAGCTCTAGACTACAATTATCTTGTAGTTTGATTGGTATGGCAATGAATACATTAATTAATTTAGGTAGCATTGTTACTTTTATTATATTAGCTTGGCCTACTCACGGGCAACTGACGTTTTTCCACTTACATCTGACTTTGTTTGTGTGAAATGCGTTTTGTAATCGTGTGCATGTAGTCCCTGGGTTTATTTTGGCAGGCGGACTCCCGGACATTGTATACTATCCACCGTAGCTTTAAATGGGATTTCCTGTTCTGTTTCTTGCTGTTGGGCTTTGTTAGTAATGTGTAGAAATGCAGAGGATTTATGTGAGTTTATTTTGTAACCTACAGCTTTACTAAAGTTGTTTATTATTTCAAGTCGTTTTTTCCTTGATTCTCTGGGGTTCTCAAGTATATCATCATCTCATCTGCAAAGAGTGATAACTTAGTTTCTTCTTTGCCTATTCTTATACCTTCAATTTCTTTTTCTTCTCTTCTTGCTAAAGGTACTATTTCTAGTACCATCCTTGTTTCACCCCTGACCTTGCTGGAAATGCATTCATCTTATCCTCATTACATATCATGCTTGTTGATGGTTTTAGGTAGATATTGCTTACTATTTTATGGAAGCCTCCGTTTCTTCCTATGCTCCAGCGTTTTCAAAAGGAATGGGTGTTGTCTTTTGTCAAAGGCTTTTTTGCCTCTTTTGTGATAATCATATGGTTTATGCTGATAGGTTTGCAAACATTGAGAAAGCCCCTCACTCCTGGTAGAAATCCTACTTGATCAGAATGTATTTTTCTTCTGGTCAGCTGCTGTATTCTTTAGGCTGATATCTTATTTAACATTTTTGCATCTGTATCCATTAGAGAAATTGGTCTATAATTTTCGTCCTCCATTGTAGCTTTTTCACCTTTAGGTATCAGAACCCTATTTGCATCAAAAAAATAACTTTGTACGACTCCTTCCCAAATTCTCCCGAAGGGTCTATGTAGTTTTGGAATGAAAAATTCTTTAAATATTTGATAGAATTCACTTGTAAATGCATATGGCCCTGGCGATTTTTTCCTGAGGATTTCATTGATGACATGTTGAATTTCTTTTTCTGAGATGGGGTTATTTAAGTATTCCAGTTCTTCTTCTGTTAGTCTGGGAAATTTATATTTTTTAAAACATTCATCCATCTCATTTAGATTGTAGAATTTATGGACATACAGTTGGCAAAATTAATTTCCCGGGATTGTTTCAATTACCTCTTCTTTGCAGTTGAGTTTACCCTTTTCATTTTTGATGTTGGTAATTTGATTTTTTCTTTCCTTTCTAAACTACATTGACCAAATGTTTATCCATTTTATTGTTTTTTCCTTAAAACCAATTCTTAGTTTTATTTATGAGTTCAGTAGTTGTCTTAATTTCAGTTTCATTGACCTCTCCTTTGCTTTTCAGTATTCCTAATTTGGTGTTTACTTGGCGATTTTCAATGTGTTCAGGCTCTTTTCCTCATCATGGCTTTGTGGTAGCCCAGCATTTCTTAGATTTTCTCTCCTGGATGTATTTTCCAGGTCAGTTGCTTATCCGGTGAGATATTTTACATTTTCTTCAGTTTTTTCATCCTCTAGATTCTCTTTGACTTATTCTTGATATCTCCTAGAGTCATTAGCTTATACCTGCCCCATTCTAATTTTCAACAGATAGTTTTCATCATGTAACTTTTGCATCTCTTCTTCCATTTCTTCCCTTGTTCCTTCGTAGGAGTTATTTTCTCCAGTTATTTTCTGGGCTTTCTTTTCCATTTGTCCAATTTCCCCAGTTAGATTTTGTGCTTCCATTTGTGCAATTTTCCTTTTCAGTTCTTCTGAGACTTCTTTTGTTGATGTTTTCAAGATCATTGGCCAGTTTTTCTTCTACTTCCCTCATTTAGCTTTCAAAATCCTTCTTGAGCTCCTTGGGCTTGAGGCCAGTTCATATTCCCATCTGAAGTTAGAGTGGGGAAGACAGTCTCAATGCTGCCGTCTTTGGTATTCGTGTTTTGGCCCTTGTCCCAAGAGAAACATTCCCTAGTCTTATCTTTTCTGGTTTGCTCCTTGCTCGTGATAATCACCCTTTTCCTGACTTTTAAAGCAATTTTTCAATGATTGACCACCACCTCCCTCAGTTTTCCCTCGCTTCTTGCAGCTCCCCTGCCTTTCACTCCCCTTTCCCTTACTACTTGTTCCCTTCCCTTTAACCTCCCCTCCCTTTCCTTTCCCCTTTCCCCTCCTGTTCCCTATAGAGCCAATGACATTTCTCTACTTCACAGAGTTTGTGGTTGCTTCCTTGAAGCCAATCAAATGAGAATAAACCTCAAACAATACTCACGCCCCTCCCCTCTATCCCTCTACTGTAACATGTTCTCATGCATCCTTCTCTGAAATAATTTACCTTTTGCTGCCTCCTCCTTTTGCCATCTTCGTTTCAATCCCTTCAAACCGTCAAATCATGTTTTTTGGATCACGTGATTAACTTCATACCCATTCCCTCTAATAGGTATACTATGCATCATCTCTCATTTACATCTGTATCTATCAGATAGATATACTGTCTATTTGAGATTCCCCAGCATGGCTGCAGCTTCAGAATTCCCAGGGAGCTCGTCGGGACTGTGCCCTGCGTGCTGTGCCCTCCTCCAGCCTGGTGCAACATATCCTTCCTGTGGATCTCCCAGTCTGTGCTGGGTTGCAAATCTCTACACTCTGTCTCCTATGGGATTCTGTCACTCTAAACTTTGTTCCTATTCTCCTTTTAGAGGTGTCTGAAGGAGTTTATCTTAGAGTTAAGGCGACTAATTGCTCTCACTCCACCATCTGAGGTCTGTCCCCACAGGGTCACTTTTCAATCAGTCAACATCAGCTGTTGGGAGTCTTTAGAAATTTTTAAAATCAGCTAATGTCCAGTTCATGATGATGGTTGATTTGAATTTTCACACAAAGTATGGCAATATTTAAAAAGTTATAGTTGTCTTCCAAGTGATGTTTTTCCTCTTTTTGTGACATTGCTGGCCTCTGAATCGGCTTTCCCATTCCAGCCATGTGTATGTAGTGATGCTATGTTTCCACTCTCATTCTTACAATCCAGCAGGTTGTGCCAAAGCAGAGAGGAGAAGGATCCTGCAGCTAGGTACTGAGAATGAGCGCAGACATTGAAATACAGAGTGAGGAATCCAGTACCAGCCAGTCGGATGTTGAGGAGACGGCTGGCCCTACTCAAAGCGAGATGGCAGAGAAGCAAGGACCAGGTGTCTCCTCAAAAGAGAAAAATCCAGTAACCCAGGTGGCAACTGCCACGTCTGAGATCCAGGGGGACGAGGAACCCCAGGGAGTTGCAGCCAGCCCTGGCCCAGCAGCTGGCCCGAAGCCTGTTGTGTTTTCTTTCCATTCTCAAGTCGTCATGGGGACCAAGAAAACCAAGAGAATGTACGACAGTAAAGGCAGGCTGATTTGCAATGGTATCGATTTGTGTGATTGCCTGCAGGTTGATTGTGTTGGCTGCTTCTTCTACCCATGCCCCAGATGCAGCTCCAAGAAATGTGGAGTCAAATGCCGTCAGAATCGCAAGTGGGTTTATGAAAAGGTGTTGGATGAATCTGGCAATCTAGTCAGGGCCTTCCCCTTTGACATTCCCGAGTAAGCTCCTGGCAACACTTGGCTCCGTTTTCTTCAGAGTGTTGAATTGGCTTTTTAAGAATTATTTCAGGGGGGGCGGAGCCAGGATGGCGGAGTAGAAGGACTCATGTTTACGAGCTCCGAAACCAAAGCCCATAGAATTAATGTAAAAAGAGTCCCCCATAACTTCTGGGTGAATACAAGGTGTGCAGAAGCAGAGTGGAAGAGATTTCCGTTCCAGAGAAGCTGATCCGAGCAGGCTTCAGAGACGGAAGCTACAGCAGCCGGGAAAGTCCCTCTGCCCACAGAAGCTACAGGTCAGTGAGAAAGAAGGCTGCGCTAGGGGAGGGGAGCGGAGCATCTCCGTGACTCGGGCCCCCTCGGGAGGAAGCAGCAGCGGCCTGGGCAGGAAGCGGCGGAGGAAGAGGTGTGGGCGGTGGCTGTGGCGGCAGCGGCCCAAGACTCAGGAATCCCCCAACAGCAGGCAGGATCTTCATTACAGAAGTTTCCCGCATAAAACTGGACCGAGCTGAGCCTGGGAGACGGCCCTGCCCCCACCCCGCTCTGTTACTGAAGGCTTCTGCTTAAAGCCCCCAAGGGAGCGGGATTTGGGAGGCGGGGCCCCCACCCCGCCCCCACCCGTTCCATTCCTGAAAGTCTCTGCATAAAGCCCCCAAGGGATCAGAGTCTCGGAGGCAGCCCTGGCCCCACCCCAGCACCTGAACTAAAGCTCACTGATTGACAGCCGGCAGGAGGAAAGCCCATTTAAATCTCAGAGGCCAAGCACTAGCTGGGCGGATCCAGGCGGGGATGGAAAGGAATCTCAGAAGTCAAGTAACTGGCTGGGAAAATGCCTAGAAAAGGGAAGAAAAATAAGACTTTAGAGAGTTTTTTCCAACAAATGCAAATGATCCCGACCTTCGGATCTGATGATGAGGACGTATCCTTGCCATCAGGGAAAGACGTGGAGGGTGGGGCCTCAGTACCCCAGACACCCCAGGGGGGTGGTGGGTGTGCTCGGGCCCTGGAAGAGCTCAAAAAGGATTTTGAAATCAAGTTAGACAGGTGGAGGAAAAACTGGGAAGAGAAATGTCAGAGATGCAACAAAAGTATGAAAAATGGGTCAACACCTTGGTAAAGGAGACCCAAAAAAATGCTGAGGAAATTAACACCTTGAAAAATAGGCTCACCCAAATGGCAAAGGAGGTTCAAAAAGCCAATGAGGAGAAGAATGCTTTCAAAAGCAAAATGAGCCAAATGGAAAAAGAGGCTCAAAAGCTCACTGAATTTAATAGTTCGCTCAAAATTAGAATGGAACAGATGGAGTCTAATGACTTTATGAGAAACCAAGAAATCACCAAACAAAACCAAAAGAACGAAAAAATGGAAGAGCATGTGAAATATCTCATGGGAAAAACAACTGACCTGGAAAATAGATCCAGGAGAGACAATTTAAAAATTATGGGACTACCTGAAAGTCATGATCAAAAAAAGAGCCTAGACATGATCTTCCATGAAATTATCAAGGAAAACTGCCCTGACATTCTAGAACCAGAGGGCAAAATAAGTATTGAAAGAATCCATCGATCACCACCTGAAAGAGATCCAAAAAGAGAAACTCCTAGGAACATTGAGGCCAAATTCCAGAACTCCCAGCTCAAGGAAAAAATCTTACAAGCAGCTAGAAAGAAACAATTCCAGTACTGTGGGAATACAATCAGGATAACCCAAGATCTAGCAGCTTCTACATTAAGGGAATGAAGGGCGTGGAATAGGATATTCCAGAAGTCAAAGGAAGTAGGACTCAAACCAAGAATCACCTACCCAGCTAAACTGAGTATAATACTTCAAGGGAAAATATGGTCTTTCAATGAAACAGAGGACTTTCAATCATTCTTGATGAAAAAACCAGAGCTGAAAAGAAAATTTGACTTTCAAACACAAGAATGAGAAGAAGCATGAAAAAGTAAACAGCAAAGAGAAGTCTTAAGGGACTTACCATGAGTGAACTGTTTACATTCCTACATGGAAAGACAATATTTGTAACTCTTAAAACTTTTCAGTATCTGGGTAGTTGGTGGGACCACACATACAAATGTACACGCATGCACACACATACACACATGCACACACATACAGAGATAGAGAGCACAGATTGAACTGAATAGGATGGGACCATACCTTAAAAGAAACTAGGGTAAATGGTGAGAGAGAAATGTAGGGGGAGGGAAAGGGGAGCGGGTAACTATATGTCATTTAAGAGGCAAGTAGGAGTTTTTCTTAGTGGAGGGAAAAAGAGGAGAGCTGA
This sequence comes from Bettongia penicillata ogilbyi, assembly GCA_023548195.1. Lineage (NCBI taxonomy): Eukaryota > Metazoa > Chordata > Mammalia > Diprotodontia > Potoroidae > Bettongia > Bettongia penicillata. The sequence goes on from JAJHZJ010000098.1 coordinate 6,552,659, forward strand.
GAAAAAAAAAAACAAGAAGTTTACCCTCATCACATTTGACTAAACGAAGGAGTGAAATGCACACTCATTTTGGTATGAAAACCTATCTTACAGTATAAGAAAGTGGGGGAGAAAGAGATATTGCAAGGGGGGGATGATGGAAGGGAGGGCAAAGGGAGGAGGGAGCAATTTGAAGTCAACACTTGGGGAGGGACAGGATCAAAAGACAGAAGAGAAACAAAGAGGGGCAGGTTAGGAGGGATGGTAATCCAGTTAGTCTTACACAACACGACTATCAGGGAGGTCATTGGCAAAACTACACAGATATGGCCTATATTGAATTGCCTGCTGTCCCAAAGGGAATGGGTGGGGAGGGAGGGATGAGGAGAATTTGGAACTCAAAGTTTTAGGAACAACTGTTTAGTATTGTTGTTGCAACTAGGAAAGAAGACATACAGTTAAGGAGGAATAGAAAGTCATCTGGCCCTACAGGAGTAAAGAGAAGATGGAGACAAGAGAAGGGAGAGATGACAGAAGAGAGGGCAGATTGGAGATAGGGAAAATTAGATTGCTTGGGGTATTGGGGTGGGGGGAGGGGGATAAAAGGGGAGAAAATTTGGAACCCAAAAATTTGTGAAAATGAATGTAAAAAAATTAAATAAAAAAAAAAAGAATTATTTCAGGGCAGGGGCAAAAAGTTGCAATGGTCCTGGTGAGAACCGATCATTCCAGCCTCAGCAAACAACGACATCCTCCCACAAAATATTCCATCATTTTAGAATTTGTATTTTTGCATAGAAGTGAGAATAAGTCATTCCCGCCCTGTTACCTTTCCAACATCAGTTACCACCTCAGCCAAGTCAGATGTGTCTTTAGATTTGGAGAAGAGAAAGGAGCCTGAGTCCCTGAAGCCAGGAGTTCACTGTTTTTCATGTCATCATTAGTGCTTGGTGGTTAAAAACAACCACTTTAAGTGTTAACTGCTGCTGAATGTGATCATAAGATCCCATCCACAAATTGGTGGCATATATTTGCTTGTGACCGTTTTATTTGTTCTTATGTTGTTGTGTTTTGAATTCTTTCTTACTTCTCCACTCTAATCCCTCATGTTCAGTGATAGTCCAGAAATTGTTAAACTACTCAGATGTCCCCATGGACAAAATGGATAGGCCTCGTTCGAGGAATAGACTCGAAAGACAAAAGAAATAAAATAAAATCCATTTTGAATTCAAAGCTTGTTTCTCATGTCAAGGAATTCCCTTCAGTTCAGAATGCAAGCACGACTCTTGACCGCCGTATCCAATTGGGTACCACTGCGCAGGTAGGCACAACACTTTGGCAGAGGTAGGAAGGATATGCCAACAAGACTCCAAAAAGGAGGCACATGGAGCCAGATGTGAGTGGAAATGAGGGAACAAAAAATAAGCACATTCAGATGTGGCAGTGGTTAGCGCCCTGGGTCTGCAGTCAGGAAGACTCATCTTCCTGGATTCCAATCGGGCCTCAGATCCTTCCCGGCTGTGTGCCCTGGGCAAGTCATTTCACTCTGATTGCCTCTCTTTCTTCATCTATACAATGAGCTAGAAAGCAAAATGGCAAACCGCTGCAGTATCTTTGCATATATTGCTTTTCTTGTCTGCTGGATATTCCATGACATGCACTGCCCATGCCTGCCGACACTTGCTGGTTAAGAATTTTCGGTGGAGCTGACGTCTTGTGTGTGTGTGTGTGTGTGTGTGTGTGTGTGTGTGTGTGTGTGTGTCCCCGTGTGTGTATTTGAAAAAGGATGCAGTCAGTAACACTTTAATTGTTAGACAACGGATGAAAGTCATATGAATAATGTTTGAACATTTTCTTCTTTACTCTCTTGATGCTTCCCCTGAACTCCTCTATTTTATTTATAGCCCCCCAAATGCACCTGAAGACACTACCATAGTATTGGTCATACCAGCACCCTCCTGGGGGGCAGTTCCACCATCTTAGACTAGGGGATCTATGAACTTACTCCTGACCTCGAACAAGAATCTCACCCTCCCTGGGCCTCAGTTTCTTCCCCTGTAAAAGGAGGTAGCTTTGCTCGATGACCTTCCTCTTACAACCCTAACTCCATCTCACCCACGCTTGGGGCAGAATAGCTCCAATGGCTTTACCTCCAGAGGTCATGTGATTTCATAGGTTGTTGTTTATATATTATGCATTATCAACTGTCACATAAATAGTGCATACTTGATGAAAGGGTCAACATTTGTGAGCTCGGTTGATTGGTGGAAGTCCAGGAGGGGAAGGTGAGGGACAGGGACTTGAATGCCCAGGACCTAGAACAGTGCCAGCCCCATGGTCAGTGTCTAATGCAGCAGGTGAATCCAGTGTGTTTCCCAGTCATGCCAGGGAACTGGCAAGCAGGCTGGGCAGACTGGCTCCTGCTCCCCTCTGTTGAGGTCCAGGATCTGCGAGCAATGGTCAGTCCTTCCCCTCCCTGGGCCTCAGTTTCCTACCCATCGGGTGCTGTTGGTCCTTCCTTCAGGACGGGGACCATTACATCACACAGGTGATGCCCCGACTTGCAAGTGAATTGGATTTAAGTGAGTTTGGCCTGGGCAAGGTCCCCAGCCTCACTTCTCCCCAGAGCCTTCTGGGTCCAGTGGAGAGAGATACATCAGGAAGACTGCAGATGGCCCCCATAGTGCCTTGGACACAGCAGGCACTCTGTGGGTGTCTGTGATTCTTACTCTAATGCAAGCTGAGCTCCTCCAGAAGATCCCCTTCCTCAGCTATCCCAAAGTCTCCTTCCTTCACCCCTGTTGTCCCCCTTTCCTTCCTCTCAGACCCTCCATGGTGGGCAGGGTTCCACCCACACCACCCCTGCTGTAAAGGTCGTCTTTCCCCACTGGAGGGTAAGCCCTTCCTGGGCAATGCTGTCTTTGCCTCTGTCTGGCATCTGCTGCCCATCTCCTGGTGCTCAGGTAGGAACTGCTTTGAGGTTTGTTGACCTGATCACAAAGCACTGATCCGGCCCCATTTGGGCTTCCCCCGACTCAGGAGACTGGGTGGACTCTGATCTAAGCAAATCTCTAAGACTCTAGTTGCAGAGCAAGTGTCAGGCTCCAGAGGGGAGAGTAAGGGGAGTTTTCTCACCTGCGAGTACCCTAAAGCAGGGAGCAGCTCCAGTGCCTAAACAGCCTGCCTGGAGAGTGTCCCTTGCTTCATGTGAAAACTGCCCCTTCATCTCTGGCCTCTGTTCCAGGAGTCAGGGTGCTGCCTGACCTGCCTCTGTGGCTGCAGCAGCTGAGCAGCTTCATGAACTGGAGGCCATCTCCCCTTCCACAGCCGGGTGGTTCTGCTTTCCACAGGAGAGAAGCCAAGGGGCTGGGGACAAGGGTGGAGGAGGTCCCAGGATAGGTTTTCTCCTCACCTCCTCCCACCTTGCTCCAGCTCTGATGCATGTGTTTCCTTTACAGTGAAGGAGGTGAAAGAAATGGTGTTTCAAATGCTCGTGGATGGAGGGGAGTTTGTAGGTCACGGTGCTGGGCTTCCAGAAGGCCACGGGCAATGGGTCAGACGATGGTCTGGAAGGCTTGGGGTAAAGTGAAGGTTGAGGAGGAGGAGAAAGAGCACTAGGCTGCCCTTTCCAGCCATGTCTGGAAGACTGGGTGGCCCAAAATATTTTCCTGGTTTTTTTTTTGACAGTAGATACTATTTGGGATTGTTTGGCAGAAGGGGTGCCATGTTGATGGGTTGTCATGTAAGTTGAAAATTATATTTTAATCAGTATAAATTAGTTTACCTGTCAGTTATTTTCACCCAAGTTTAGGAGATTGGCTGTTCATGTTGAAGCTTTCAATAAAACACATATTTTTTCTTTCCTAAAATGAAGAGATCATATGAATAAGTTTTCCTGACTTCTTAGGAATTTCTTCTGCTTTTTCCTTTTGTGTCTTTTACATTATTATTTGCTAGGGAATGGTGATCAGGCATAGGAGAGGGGAAGAAATATTGGGAGCGATGTTGAAAGAACCAATTCAATTTCTTAATTGTTTTAGAAGATCAGGCCATTATCTTTGGGCATTAGAAGGCCATCAGTGACCTGTAAAAGTCCAGTTTCAGGAGAGCTTTGAGGGAAGAACCCAGAGGAGAGTGGGCCGTGAGCAAAGGGAAATGTTAGGGAAGCTGACCTTCTTGAAAAATTAAAAAATGTAAGGGAAGAGATATGTGGGACGGTAGAAAGGTCAAGGATGCAGTGTTTAGGGCACTTTCAATTGATACAACTTTAGATAACCTTTGCTTTAAGAAATATGCAACTGATGTTTGTCAATGAGATGTTTCCTTCACCAACGCATTTGTCTGAATACAGGTTAAAATCTCATCCAAAGGACTTTAGATTTGAAGTCTTCAATCGTGCCCACACATAGGAACCAGTGAATCAGGTGGGTTGATCGTACCATCAGGGTGACATGATGGAAGCAGTTTGTGCTTAGGATAACGCTGTCCTGTGGACATTGACATTGGTGTCCCACGTTCCTGAACTCTGGGCCTCTTGTGGGGATAAATATACATCCATGAAGTCTTTACTGATTACTACGCTTTATAGAAATCATGGTCCAATTTGTCCCCCTAATTGTGGATGTATACAAGGGTGTGCTGGAGCAGATTTAACATTTTCATCGTGAATGTTGATACCCTGGAAATTGGCAAACACTGCGTATCAGGGCACCATGTATCTTTTTGTTCAAGATCTGGGGTAAAGAGAGTGAAGGTAAGTAGCTTAACAATGCAGGTTAAAGAAAAAACTGTGCACTTTTGGATATCCCCCTCCATGGAGCTGGTTGTGAAATATTTACCAGTATAATCCTGGATACATCTGCTCATTGGAGGAAAAGAGAAGACCTAGAAGTTGGAAGGTGGGATGTAGGGGATTGGGTTCTCTACAGGGTCAGACTTATTATGGAATCTTTTCATTCTTGTCTGAGTCTCATTTGCGGTGTTCTTGGTAGAGGTCCTGGAGCAGTTTGCCATTTTCTTCTCCAGCTCATTTTACAGATGGGGAAACTATGGTTACAGGTTTAAGGGACTTGCCCAGGGTTAGTTCTTGGGACTGGATTTCAACTCTCGGAGATGCCCTTCCTAACTTCCCAACTACAGGCTCAAGTAAAACACTTTCTGACTTCAGGAAAGCCCACATAAGTGCCTGAGAAAATGCTAGAGACTCCCCAAAGAGGGAAGGAGAAGACTTTTGACTGGTTGCAGGCCACAACATGAGTTGTCTCTGCTTTTGTTGGGCCACTTAAAGTCCACCTGATGCTCAATGTCGTCTTAGCCTCAGAGCTTTCAAGGGACCAGAGGGTTCTTTATGAGTTCTTCAGTGACCCAGACATGACTCAGATCCTGTAGCTCCCACAGAAAACCCTTGGTGGACTTGGGACCCAAGCCAAGTGTGGTGAGTGAGATGCCCTGAAGAACCAGTGCTGTCTGTGTGAAGCCAGACTTTCAGTTCAGGGGCAGCGTTGAAATATCTGTGAGCCAAAATGTACTTTTTTCCTCTAGGGTAAAAAAGAAACTCCTCTTTAGCTTTGAAAGCCCTTCCCAACCTTCCTCTCCAGGCTCATTGGACATTCCTCCCCTTCTCGCACCCCAGCCAGACTGGCTCCCTGCCTGTTCCTCACTCCCCATATCCAGAAGAGTCTCACCTCCATGTCTTTGCACTGGCTGTCTCCCACGCCTGGTAGGCCCTTCCTTCTCACCAGCACCTCCCAGAATCCTTGTCATCCTTCAAGCTGAAGTTCAAGCACCATCTTCTGCATGAAGCCTTCACCGACTCCCCTCCCCCACCTTCCAGTTCCCCAGCAACTCTCTCTCTCTCTTGCTCTGTATGTACAGTCATTGCAGTTATAATGCCGCTGTTATTACTTTAGTTCTCATAACTATCTTGCTAATCGCCACTGGCATGTAGTGTCCTTCTGAGTAGGGATTGTTTCATCTTCCTTACCAGAACTCAGCACCGTGCCTAGCACTTAGTAGGTCCATGAGAAGGAATGGCTGGTTGATTGTACATAAGGAGGTAGAGTTTACCAATTACAGAAAAGAATACAATACTGTAATTGTGTGCTTGAAAAGAGGAAAATTATGTCCAGCACTCATGGCATTGTACAGTCCGAAGGGCTTGCCTTAAAGGAACATGTGCATGGAATGCCTTGTTTAAAACAGGGTGTTAAGTGATTGCAGGATGCAATATTGTGTCAACTAAATGTCAATGGAAGAAAAACTCTGCAAATTTCCAACAAATCATCAAATTTACTGTGCATCATTTTTTTAGGAAAGTGACTTTTATTTTTGGAAAGCACGCCTACTTGTCAAAAGAGAAAAACCATTAACACTTAAAGAAAGTGGACTTCTAGTCATCCCTGAGCAATGATTTTTTTTGAAAAGGAGGCAATAGGAGAAATGAGTTTGAGAACCTCTGATCAAGAAGTAGGCCACACCAAAAGATCATCTTTTAAACCCCTTCATTTTCAGAGGAGGAAAATGAGCTCTACATTGGTGAAATGATAAACACAAAGTCAACCAAGGAATTTGGACACAAGTAGCTGCTGCAGTCCCACCTGTGGGCCAGAGGTGAGTGGCACAGGCTTCCCTTCCCCTTTAAAACAGACTGGATTGCTATGAAGGATCCCTAACCTGTTTGAACAGAAGCCAAACCCCTCCCTCCAGTGGCACACCCCTTGCTCGTGGCTCTGTCCATCTTTGTATTTATCAAAAAGCTGCCTTCGCAGGTGCCCAGCATAGAACTAGGCTAATACAAAAGGACCCAGATACAGAAAGGAAACAGGACCTGCCCTGAAGGCCCTTCCATTTTCTCTGGGGCATGCTCCTGCAATGAAAAGAAATGCAAACTTTCCTCAGGGCACTCCTCCTCTGAGGGAAGGGAACCTGGACGTTTTGGGGGACTCCTGCTTTCTGGTCACCTAGAAGGTAACAAGGGCCCCGCTGATGCTTCCTCTCCTCTCTTGGGAGCCATGGGCCTGGGTTTTCCACCCCTTTCCACCTCCAACACTTGGGGGACCTCAGGAAGCACGTTGACGTCTTTCCTTTTTTAAGGAGCCTCAGTTTTCTCACCTTTAAATGAGAGCCCTTGCCCAAGTCTGCTGAACTTCTCACAGAGTGCAATGTCCTGGCCTACTGCTACTTGCTTGTTAATACTTTTCAATGGATGTGATTGTGTGTGTGTGTGTGTGTGTGTGTGTGTGTGTAATTGACAAAGGATGTATTCAGTGTGAGTTTGATTCTGCTAGACCACAGAGAACAGACCTATGAACAGTTTTTGAAACTTTTCTTCTTTTCTTTCCTTATGCTTCCCCTGCCCTCTTCTACTTTATTTAAGGACTTCCTCTTCCCCCACCCCAAGTGCCCCTGAAGAAATTACCATACTTTTGGGCCATTCCAGCATCCCCCAGGATGTAGTCTCAGCATCTTCATGAAGGGGAAGTATGAACTTGCTCCTGACCTTGAGCAAGCCCTTCATCTTCCTGGGCCCTCAGTTTCCTCCCCTGTAAATTGAGGCAGCTTTGCTAGATGACCTTCCTCTTCCAGCCGTAACTCCATCTTGCCCTTCGGGGCTGGGGACAGAGCAGCGCCTCCATCTCCCTTCCCTCCCTCGGGGTGCAATGCTCTCCTCTCTTGTTATGCCCATATTTATAGAGATTTGCTAGGTTTGCATGCACATGTGTGGACAGTCTTCTTTCTGGTTCATTCTCTTATCCTAGCACAAAATCCCAGGATTCAGCTTTTGGCAACATACAGGCTGTTCCAAAGGTCTTGGTGCAGATTTAAGGTCTAATAATGCCATATGGCAGAGTGCCACAAACTTTAAAAAATCCTTTGATATTTTAAAGTTTTTCACACTCATTTTTTTTGTCAATTTTGAAAAACACATTTTTCATTTCAATTTTGATATGATGGGAACATCCTTCCACTTTGCATTTTATTTAAAATTTCTGGATGCTCCCTTTTTGGATTCATGGATAGGTAAAGGGGATTGTCTTGCCTGGCCATCTTGGTCACCTGATCTAGCTGTACTAGATTTTTTCTTTCAGCATCATGTGAAGACTGTTCTATAGTCATCAAAATTTTGCTCTTTGAGGGAGGAGCCAAGATGGACAAGTAGAAAGACACATATACCCTAGCTCTGAACCCACAGTCTATAAAATACCTGTGGAGAAGAACTCCCAACAAATTCTGGAGCAGCAGAAGCCACAGAACAACGGAGTGGAGGAGATTTCTGTTTCAGAGAGACAGGAAAAGCTGACACCAAAGGGGGTCCCTCCCACACCAGATCCAGAGCAGAGCTCATCCCTGCCCTGGCCACGTGACACCAAGCGGAGCAGATCCGAGTAGGCTTCAGGGACAAAATCTCCAACAGCCAAATAGGGTCCTCCGCGCACAGATACTGAAGGTCAGTGAGGGAGGCTGTTTGACTGGCCAAGAGGGAAGAAGGGTGTCTCCATAACTCAGGTCCCCTCGGGAGGCAGCAATGGAGGCAGCAGTGGACAGGGGCTCCCAAAGCAGGCAGGAGCATGGATCCATTGTTGAAGGTCCCCACGTATACCCCCTGAGGGAACTGAGCCATGTGTGGTGGCCCTGCCCCCATGGGAGCAGCTGAACTTAATCTCACATTCAATAGTAGCCCTGCCCCCACCTGAGCACCTAAATTGAATCTTACATTGAATAACAGCCCCAACCCTGCCAAAAGCCCTGAGGCTGGGAAGCAGCATTTGAATCTCAGACCCCAAGCACTAGCTGGGCAGTTCTGGAGGAGAGGTGCATGTAGAAAAGAATCTCAGAAGTCAAGTAACTGGCTGGGAAAATGCCCAGAAAAGGGAAAAAATTAAGACCATAGAAGGTTACTTTCTTGGTGAACAGATATTTCCTCCCTTTCTTTGTAATGAGGAAGAACAATGTTTACCATCAGGGAAAGACATAGAAGCAAAGGTTCTGTATTCCAAACATCCAAAATAGATATTCAATGGGCTCAGGCCATGAAAGAGCTGAAAAAGAATTTTGAAAATCCAGGTAGACAAGTGGAGGAAAAACTGGGAAGAGAAATGAGAGAGATGCAAGAAAAACATGAAAAGAAGGTCAACACCTTGCTAAAGGAGACCTCCCAAAATGCTGAAGAAAATAACGCCTTGAAAAAAAAGAGCATCAAACAGCCAATGAGGAGAAGAATGCTTTATAAAGCAGAATTAGCCAAATGGAAAAGGAGGTTCAAATGCTCACTGAAGAAAGTAGTTCTTTTAAAATTAGGATGGAACAGATGGAGGCTAATGACTTTATGAAAAACCAAGAAATCGTAAAATGAAACCAAAAGAGTGAAAAAATGGAACATAATGTGAGATATCACATTGGAAATCTACTGACCTGGAAAATAGATCCGGAGAGACAGGTTAAAAATTATGGGACTACCTGAAAGCCATGATCAAAAAAAGGGCCTAGACATCATCTTTCAAGAGATTATCAAGGAAAAGTGCCCTGAGATTCTAGAACCAGAGGGCAAAATAAGTATTGAAGGAACCCATCGATCACCACCTGAAAGATATCCAAAAAGAGAAACTCCTAGGAATATTGTGGCCAAATTCCAGAACTCCCAGGTCAAGGAGAAAATGTGGCAAGCAGCTAGAAAGAAACAATTCCAGTATTGTGGAAATTCAATCAGGATAACACAAGATCTAGCAGCTTCTACATTAAGGGATTGAAGGGCATGGTATATGATATTCCAGAAGTCAAAGGAAGGAGGACTCAAACCAAGAATCACCTACCCAGCAAAACTGAATATAATACTTCAGGGGAGAAAATGGTCTTTCAATGAAATAGAGGACTTTCAAGCATTCTTGATGAAAAGATCAGAGCTGAAAAGAAAATTTGACTTTCAATCACAAGAATGAGAAGAATGAAGAAGTAAACAGCAAAGAGAAGTCATAAGGGCCTTACTAAAGTTCAACTGTTCGCATTCCTACATGGAAAGACAATATTTGTAACTCTTGAAACTTTTCAGTATCTGGGTAGTTGGTGGGATTACACACACACAAACACACACACACCCCACACACACATACACACATGTTCGCACACACACAGACACAGAGAGCACAGAGTGAATTGAATAGGATGGGATCATATCTTAAAAAAATGAAGTTAGGCAGTGAGAGAGAAATGTATTGGGAGGAGAGAGGGAGAAATGGAATAGGGCAAATTAGCTCTCAAGGAAGAGGCATGCAGGAGACTTTTTAGTGGAGGGAAAAAGAGAGGAGCTGAGAGAAAAACATGAAGTTTGCTCTCATCACATTCCCCTAAAGGAAGGAATAAAATGCACACTCATTTTGGTATGAAAACCTATCTTACAGTACATGAAAGTGGGGGAGAAGGGGATAAGCAGTGTGGGGGGGATGATGGAGGGGAGGGCAATAGGATGAGGGAGTAATTTGAAATCAGCACTCTTGGGGAGGGACAGGATCAAAAGAGAGAATAGAAGCAATGGGGGGGCAGGAGAAGATGGAGGGAAATATGGTTAGTCTTACACAACACGACTCTTATGGAAGTCATTTGCAAAACTACACAGATATGGCCTATATTGAATTGCCTGCCTTCCCAAAGGGAATGGATGGGGAGGGAGGGATGGGGAGAAGTTGGAACTCAAAGTTTCAGGAACAAGTGTTGAGTATTTTTCTTGCTACTAGGAAATAAGGAATACAGGTAATGGGGTATAGAAAGTTATCTATAGAAAGTTATTAACGAATGCCTGGTGTATTAGGGTGGGGAGAGGGGACAATTGGGGAGAAAATTTGGAACCCCAAATTTTGTGATAATAAATGTAAAATGTGAAATAAATAAATTTATTTATTAAAACAATTTCCTCTTTGAATTATATTCCGGTTAGGATTACACATGGAATCTTTTCAGTCATTCAGCACCAGCTGACGGGTGTTTTTACAAAGTTTGAAAATCAGGCAATGTCTAGCTAATCACGATGGTTAAGTTGAATTTGCACAAGAAACATAGCAATATTTTAAAAATTAAAGTTATGTTCCTAGTGTGGTTTTTTTCTATGTTTGTGAGATCACCACTCTCTGAATCAACTTTCCCATAGCAGTCATGTGTTTTTCAGTGATGGCATGATTTTTCTCTCATTCTTAAAAAGCAAGAGTTTGGGCCAAAGCAGAGAGGAGAAGGTTCCTGCAACTGAGTGTTGAAAAGGAGCACAGACATTGAAATGCAGAGTGAGGAATTCAGTACCAGCCAGGCAGATGTGGAGGAGAAGACTGGCCCTACTCCAAGCCAGATGGCAGAGAAGCAAGGACCAGGTGTCTCCTCAAATCAGAAAAATCCCCTAGGCCAGGCAGTATCTGCCTAGCCTGAGATCCAGGGGAAGAGGAACCCCAGGGAGCTGCTGCACACCCTGGCCCAGCACCTAGGCAGAGGACTGATGTGTTTTCTTCCCTTCCTAAAATCTTCATGGGGCCCAAGGGAAACAGGAGAAAGTATGAGAGTAAAGGCAGGCTGATTTGCAATGGTATCGATTTGTGTGATTGCCTGCTAGTTGATTGTGCCGGATTCTTCAAGCCATGCCCCAGATGCAACTCCAGGAAATGTGGAATCAAGTGCCGCAGGGATCCCAACTGAGTTTACAACAAGGTGGCAGATGAATCTGGTGAGCCGGTCAGTGCCTTCCCCTTTGCCTTTCCTGAGCAGGTCCTGTGGACACTTGGCTCCCTTTCTGTGGGTGATTGAAGAGGCTATTTCAGAAACCAGTTTTAGGGCATGAGCAAAGTTTGAAACGGTACTAATGAGAGCTAATCATTCCAGCATCAGCAAATAACAACATCCTCCCCCAAATGATCCCACCCTTTTAGGATTTTTTTCTTTTGCATGGAAAAGAGTCATTCCTCTCCTGTTATCTTTCTACCTTCACTTATCATCCCAGCCAGTTCAAAGTGTGTTTAGATTTTGAGAAAAGAAAGGAGTCTCAGTTCCTAAAGCCAGGAGTTTACTGTTTCTCATGTTGTCATTAGTTCTTGGAGTTTAAAAGCACGTATTTAAGTGTTAACTGCTACTGAATGTGACAGTAAGATCATATCCACCAAGTGCTGGCAAATATTTCCCTGGAACAGTTTTTTTTGTTCTTATGTTGTTGTATTTTGGATTCTTTCCAACTTCTCCACCCTAATCTTTCATGCTGAGTGATAGTCCAGAAATTGTTAAACTATTCGGATGTCTTCACAGACAAAATGGATAAGTACTGTTCTAGTAATGGCATTTCAAGTCAAAAAAACCAAACCAAAACAAAACAGTGAGCTCTTATCCCAGAAGCAGGGGTTCTTGGGTTGATCACACAGTTGACTTTTATATTCATTGATTCCTGTGCCTTGAGTACCTTACATTTTCCACTGGTCTGCCACTCTATTTCTTATCCAGTACCAAGTGGTTTTGATGGTTACGACTTCAATTGCAATTTGAGGTCTAGTAGGGCTTGGCCAGCATCCCTGCCAAATATTTCTTTTCTTTAGCTCCCTTGATGTTCAGGACCATTTGTTCTTCCAGATAAATTTTGATATTGTTTTTTCTAGCTCTAGAAAATAGTTTACTTGGTATGGCACTAAATAAGTAAATTAATTTAAGTAGGATTTTTATTTTTATTATATTAGCTTAGCCTACTCACGAGCAACTGATGTTTTTCCACTCACTTAGACCTGACTTTATAGATGTGAAATGCGTTTTGTAATTGTGCTCCTATAGTCCCTGGGATTGTTTTGTCAGATAGACTCGTAGGCATTGTACAGTGTCCACTGTAGCTTTAAATGGGATTTCTTTTTCTGTCTGTTGCTGTTGGGCTTTGGTGTTAATATATAGGCATGCAGATGATTTTTGTGAATTAATTTTGTAACCTACAAATTTCCTAAAGTTGTATATTATTTTATGTACTTTTTTCCTTGATTCTCTGGGATTCTCTAACTATATCATCATCTCATCTGCAATGAGTGACACCTTAGTTTCTTCTTTATCTATTCTTATTCCCTCAATTTCTTTTTCTTCTCTTCTTGCCAAAGTTAATATTTCTACTTCCATCCTTGTTTCACCCCTGATCTTTCTGGAAATGCATTCATCTTATCCCCATTATACATAATGCTTGCTGATGGTTTTAGGTAGATATTGCTTACTATTTTATGGAAGCCTCCGTTTCTTCCTATGCTCCAGCGTTTTCAGTAGGAATGGGTGTTTCATTTTGCCAAAGGCTTTTCCTGCATCTATTGAGATAATCATATGGTTGATGCTGATAGGGTTTCTCATATCAAAACAGCCCTGCATTCCTGGTAGAGATCCTACCTGATCACAATGTCTTTTTCTTGTGGTAAGTTGCTATATTCTTTATGCTAATATCTTATTTAAAATTTTTGCGTCTATAGTCATTAGAAAAATTGATCTGTAACTTTCCTTCTCCATTTTGGCTCTTCCTGCTTTAGGTATCAGAACCATATTTGTATCATAAAAATTATTTGTTATGACTCCTTCACTAATTTTCCCAATCAGTCTATGTAGTATTAGAATTAACAGTTCTTTAAGTATTTGATAGAATTCACTTGTAAATTCACATGGCCCTGGAGATTTTTTCCTAGGGAGTATATTGATTGCATGTTCCATTTCATTTCCTCAGATGGGATTATTTAAGTGTTCAAATTCCTCTTGTCTTAATCTGGGCAATTTATATTTTATAAAACGTGCATCCATCTCCTTTAAATTGTCGAATTTATGGACATGCAATTGGCAAAACTAATTTCTAATGATTCTTTCAATTTCCTCTTCTTTGGTGTTGAGTTGAAACTTTTTGTTTTTGATATTGGTAATTTGATTTTCTTCCTTTTTTTAGAGCACATTATCCCAATGTTTATCCATTTTATTGTTTTTTCCTTAAAATCAAACCTTAGTTTTATTTATGAGTTCAATAGTTTTCTTAATTTCAGTTTCATTGATGTCTCCTTTGCTTTTAAGTATTCCTAATTTGCTATTTATTGGGGATTTTCAATATGTTCTTTTTCTAGCTTTTTGAGCTTCATGCCCAGTTCATTGATCTCCTCTTTCTCTATTTTATACATCTAAGCTACCTCAGAACAACGTTTTCAGTGTCCCATTAGTTTTAGTCGGTTATTTCATTATTGTCCTTCTCTTGAATGACATTGTTGATTGCTTCTATGATTTGTTGTTTAACTCCCTCATTCTTGAGGATCAGCTTATTCAGTTCCCAGTTATTTGGAATCGCAAGTGGGTTTATGATAAGTGGAGGATGAGATGAATCTGGCGAGCTAGTCAGTCCCTTCCTCTTTGACATTCCTGAATAAGGTCCTGGTGACACCTGCCTCCATTTTCTTCAGTGTTGAATTGGCTTTTAAAGAATGACTTTCAGGGCAGGGGCAAAGAGTTGCAATGGTCCTAGTGACAACTGATCATTCCATCCTCAGCAAACAACAACATCCTCCCCCACATAATTCCATCGTTTTAGGATTTTTATTTTTGCGTAGAAATGAGAATAAGTCATTCCTGCCCTGTTGTCTTTCCAACTTCAGTTATCACCTCAGCGAGGTTAGAAGTATCTTTAGATTTTGAGAAAAGAAAGGAGCCTGAGTCCCTAAAGTCAGGGGTTTACTGTTTTTCATGTTCTCATTGGTACTTGGTGGTTAAAGACAAACCAATTTAAGTATTATCTACTACTGAATTTGTTAATAAGATCATATCCACCAATTGGTGGGAAATATTTGCTTGTGGCAGTGTTTTGTTCTTATGTTGTTGTATTTTGGATTCTTTCTGACTTCTCCAATGTAATCGTTTATGTTCAGTCATAGTTCAGAAATTGTTAAACTATTGAGATGTCTTCAAAGACAAAATGAATTGGTGTTGTTCGAGTAATAGCATTTAAAGGTACAAAAAGTAGAACCTTTTAGAATTCAAAGCTTGTTTTTAATGTCAAAGAATTCCCTTCATTTCAGAATGCAAGCATGACTCTAGACCACCATATCCAATGGGGTACACTTGTCCAGGTAGGCACACCAATAGGGCAAAGATAGAAAAGAAACCCCAACAAGACTCCAAAAAAGAGTCCCAAGGAGCCAGCTGTGACTGGAAATGAGCAAACAAAAAGCAGGGACATTCAGATGTGGCAGTGGCTAGAGCCCTGGGCCTGGAGTCAGGAAGACTCATCTTCCTGGATTCAAATGGGGACTCAGATACTTTCTAGCTGTGTGCACTAGGTTGTTAATTGCTCCCAGGTTTTTCTTTTTTTTAATGTAAATTTATTTCTAGTTTTCAACATTCATTTCCACAAAAGTTTGAGTCACAAATTTCCTCCCCATCTTTCCCCTCCCCCGCCCCATAATGCCTTTTATTCTGATTTCCCCTTCCCCCAATTGGCCCTCTCTTCTGTTCTCTTCCCTTATCCCCATCTTCTCTCTTTTCTTTGAGGACAAGATAGATTTTTATACCCCACTATCTGTATTTCTTATTTCCCTGTTGCATGCAAAGTCAATTCTCAGCATTCTTTTCTAACACTTTGAGTTCCAAATTGTCTCCCTTCTTCCCTTCCCACCTGTCCCCATCGAGAAGGCAAGCAATTCAAGATAGGCTATATAAGTGCAGCTTTGCAAAAGACTTCCATAATAATTATGTTATGTAAGACCAACTATATTTCTCTCCATTCTATCCTGCCCCACATTTATTCGGTTCTCTCTTTTGAAGTTGTCTTTCCTCAAAAGTGTTTCCTTATAATTCCTCCCTCCTCCTGTTTTCCCTCCCTTCTGTAATCCACCACCCCTCTTGTCCCATTCTCCGCTACTTTCTTGTAATGTAAGATAGATTTTCATACAAAATTGAGTGAGGATATTATTCCCTCCTTAAGTCAATTATGAAGAGAGTAAGCCTCACTTTTTCCCTCTCACCTCCTTCCTTTTCTCCTCCATTGAAAAAGCTTTTTCTTGTGTCTTTTATGAGAGATAATTTACCCCATTCCATTTCTCTCAAAATATTCCTCTCACCCATTAACTTTATAATTTTAGATATTCTTCCTCCTTATTCAGCTCATCCTGTACTCTCTTTGTACCTGTGTATGTTTGTGCGTGTGTGAGTGCGTGTGTGTGGGAGGGTGGGTGGGTGTATAATCCCTCCAATTATCCAAATACTGAGAAAAGTCTCAAGAGTTGCAAATATTATCTTTCCATAATTGGAACGGAAACAGTTCAACTTCAGAAAGTCCTTTACGATTTCTCTTTCCTCTTTACATTTTCATGCTTCTCTTGTTTTTTGTGCTTCAAAGGCAAATTTGCTATTCATTTCTGGCCTCTTCATCAAGAATGCTTGAAAGTCCTCTATTTCACCGAATGATCATTTTTGCCCCTGAAGTATTATACTGAGTTTTACTGGATAGGCGATTCTTGGTTTTAATCCTAGTTCCTTTGACTACTGGAGTATCATATTCCAAGCCATTTGATCCCTTGATATAGAAGCTGCTAGATCTTGTGTTATGTTGATTGCATTTCCACAATGCTGGAATTGTTTCTTTCTGGCTACTTGCAATACTTTTTCCTTGACCAGAGAACTCTGGAATTTGGCCACAATATTCCTAGGAGTTTCTCCTTTTGGATGTCTTTCAGGAGGTGATTGGTGGATTCTTTCAATATTAATTTTGCTGTCTGGTTCTAGAATATCAGGGCAGGTTTCCTTGATAATTTCATGAAAGGTGATATCTGTGCTCTTTTATTGGTCATGGCTTTCAGGTAGTACTATAATTTTCAGAGTGTCTCTCCTGGATCTCTTTCCCAGGTCAGTTGTTTTTCCAGTGAGATATTTCAAATTTTCTTCTATTTTTCATTGTTTTGTTTCAGTTTTGTAATTTCTTCTTTCTCACAATGTCGTTAGCTCCCATCTGCTCCATTCTACGTTTTTTTTTAATTTTCAGTGTTCTACAATCATTGCCATTCTACTTAGAGTTTTTCCCTCCCTCCCTCTCCTTCCCCCCTCCCTTCTCTCTCCCTCCCTAACATGGCCCACAATTCTGTATAGGTTGTACAATACATTCCTATGAAATACATTTTCACCATAGTCCTGTTGCATTCAAGAATTAAAAGGAATGGGAGAAACGATATAACAAATCAAAACATAAGAAAAAAAATGATCTGCTACATTCTGTGTTTGAATTCCATAATTATTTTTCTGGATGTGGAAGGCATTTTATCTTAAAAGGCAATTGGGATTTTTCAGTCCTTGCATTGTAGTGAAGTTCTAAGGCTAGCAGAAAAAATCCTGTGTTTGTGCCTGTGTATAAAGTTCTGGTTCTGCTCTCCTCTGAAGTCTTCCTCTTCATCATTTCTTATAGCCCAGTAGTATTCCCTTACATTCATATGCCATAACTTATTCAACCATTCCCCAATTGATGGGTAACCCCTTGATTTCCAGTTTTGGGCCACCATAAAGAGTACAGCTATAAAAATTTTCGTGTGACCCTGTCCCGTTTTTATATCTCTTGGTGATATATTCCTAGAAGCAATATTGCTGAGTCATAGGTCATGCACATTTTTGTAGCCCTTTGGGCATAGTTCCTCATTGCTCTCCAGAATGGTTGGATCAGCTCACACCTCCAAAAACAATGAATTAGTGTTCCCACTCTCCCACATCTTTTCCAACATTTATCATCTTCCTGTTTTATCATGTTAGCCAATCTGATAGGTGTGGTGAGGTATCTCAGAGTTATTTTGATTTGCATCTCTCCAATCAATAATGATATAGAGTATGTTTTCATATGGCTATAGGTATCTTTAATTTCTTCATCTGAAAAGAAGTAGTAAGGGTAAGAAGGGAGGGGGGAAGAAGGAAGGGAAGACTGAGGGAGGGAGTGGTCAAAATTTAAAACTCTATTGTGGAGGGGAAGTGAGATGGGAGCACTAAAAGCACCAACGGTGGGAAAGAAGATGGAGGGAAAGACACAGATGGTAATCGTAACTGTGAATGTGAATGGCATGAACTGTCCCATAAAACAGCGATGAACAGCAGAATGGATTAAAAGCCATAATCCAGCAATATGCTGTTTACAAGAAACACATTGGAAATGGGGGATTACACACAGGATATAGTGTGCTTCAGCTGATGTAAGAAAAGCAGGGGTAGCTATCCTAATATCAGACAAAGCAAAAGCAGAAAGAAATCTAATCAAAAGACATAAGGAAAGAAACTATACCCTGCTAAAAGGCACTGCAGACAACGAAGTACTATCATTACTAAACATATAAGCTCCATGTGGTATACCATCCAAATTCTTAGGGGAGAAGGGAATTACAGAAAGAAACAAACAGCAAAACTCTGCTAGTGGGGGACCTCAACCTCCTCTTCCCTGAACCTCATAAGTCTAACCTCAAAATCAAGAAGAAAGAAGTGAAGGAGGAGAAACCCTCTAGGGAAGGTAGATATGATAGATCTCTGGAGAAAATTGAATGGGAATAGAAAGAAATATACCTTTTACTCAGCGGTCCATGGCACATATACAAAAATTGACCATATTCTAGGGCATAAAAACCTCACAATCCAGTTCAGAAAAACTGAGATAGTCAATGAGTCCTTCTCAGATCATAATGCAATAAAAATTTTATGTAATAAAAGACCATGGAAAGACAGACCAAAAATTAATTGGAAACTAAATAATCTAATTCTAAAGAAAGAGTGGATTAAACAACAAAACAGAGAAACAATCAACAACTTCATTCAAGAGAATGACAATAACGAGACAACTTACCAAATCTTATGGGATAGTGCAAAAGCAGTTCTTAGGGGAAGTCTTATGTCTTTGAATGCCTACATGAATAAAATAGAGAAAGAGGAGATCAGTGACTTGGGCATGCAGCTGAAAGAGCTAGAAAAAGAACAAATTGAAAATCCCCAATTAAATAACAAATTAGAAATACTGAAAACCAAAGGAGAGATTAATAAAATTGAAACTAAGAAATCTATTGAATTGATAAATAAAACCAATAGTTGGTTTTATGAAAAAAGTAATAAAATTGATAACCTTTTGGTCTCTATCATTAAAAAAAAGAAAGAAGAAAACCAAATTACTAAAATCAAAAATGAAAGGGGTGAACTCACCTCCAATGAGGAGGAAATTAAAACAACAATTAGAAATTTCCTTGTCTACCTTTATGCCCATAAATTTGGCAATATAAATGAGATGGGTGATTAGTTTAAAAAATATAAATTGCCCAGATCAACAGAAGAGGAAGTTGAATACTTAAATAACCCCATCTCAGAAAAAGAAATAGAACAAGCCATCCCTGGAAAAATTCTCCAGGGCCAGATGGATTTAGAAGTTAATTCTATCATACATTTAAAGAACAGTTAATTCCATTCTAATTTTTAAAGAACTGTTTCCTTCAGTGAGTTTTTGAATCACCTTTTCCTTTTTGGTGATTCTGGTTTTGAAAGGATTCTTCTCCTCATTGGCTTTTTGGACCTCTTTTGACAATTGAGTTAGCCTATTTTTAACAGTGTTATTTTCTTCAGCATTTTTTGGGTCTCGTTATTGATTGGCTTTTCATGATTTTTTTTCATTGCTCTCATTTCTCTACCCAATTTTTCCTCTACTTCTCTTACTTTATTTTCTTTTCTTTTTAAATATAAATTTATTGATTTAACTTTTTCATTCATTTTCACAAAATTTTGGGTTCCAAATTTTCTCCCCATTTCTCCCCTCCCCCCACCTCAATACACAGAGCATTCTAATTTTCCCTATCACCAATCTACCCTCTCTTCTATCCTCCCTCCCTTCCCTTGTCCCCATCTTCTCTTTTGTCCTGTAGGGCCAGATGACTTTCTATTCCCCATTAACTGTATTTCTTATTTCCTAGTAGCAAGAACAATACTAAACAGTTGTTCCTAAAACTTTGAGTTCCAAATTAATCCCATCCCTCCCTCCCCACCCATTCCCTTTGGAAAGGCAGGCAATTCAATATAGGCCGTATCTGTGTAGTTTTGCAAATGACTTCGATAATAGTCTTGCAGGGTAAGACTAACTGTATTTCCCCCCATCCTATCCTGCCCCTCATTGTTTCTATTCCATCTTTTGATCCTGTCCTTCCCCAAGTGTGTTGACTTCAAATTGCTCCCTCCTCCCTTTGCCTTCCCTTCCATCATCCCCGCCACTGCTTATCTCTCCTTCTCCCCCACTTTCCTGTAATGTAAGATAGGTTTTCATACCAAAATGAGTGTGCATTTTATTCCTTCCTTTAGCGGAATGCGATGAGGGTAAACTTCAGGTTTTTTTCTCAGCTCTCCTCTTTTTCTCTCCACTAAAAAGTCTCCTGCTTGCCTCTTGAAGGAGATATAATTTACCCCATTCCATTTCACCCTCTCTCCTCCCACGACATTTCTCTCTCACCGTTAACCTTAATATCTTTTAAGATATGGTCCCATCTTATTCAATTCACTCTGTGCTCTGTGTCTCTGTGTGTGTGTGTGCATGTGTGTATGTGTGTGTGCCTACATGTGTGTACATGTATGTGTGTGTGTTTGTGTGTGTGTGTGGTCCCACCAACTACCCAGATACTGAAAAGTTTTAAGAGTTACAAATGTTGTCTTTCCATGTGGGAATGTAAACAGTTCACCTTTGGCAAGTCCCTTATGACATCTCCTTGCTGTTTATTTTTTCATGCTTCTCATTCTTGTGTTTGAAAGTCAAATTTTCTTTTCAACTCTGGTCTTTTCATCAAGAATGCTTGAAAGTCCTCTGTTTCATTGAAAGACCATATTTTCCCCTGAAGTATTATACTCAGTTTTGCTGGGTAGGTGATTCTTGGTTTGAGTCCTAGTTCCTTTGACTTCTGGAATATCCTGTTCCACACCCTTCGATCCCTTAATGTAGGAAATTGACAGCAAAACTATACTAGTGGGGGACCTCAACCTCCCTCTTTCTGAACTTGATAAATCTAACCTCAAAATAAACAAAAAAGAGGTTAAGGAGGTAAATAAAACTCTAGATAAGGTAGATATGATAGATCTTTGGAGAAAATTGAATGGGAATAGAAAGGAATATACCTTTTTCTCAGCAGTGCATGGAACATTTACAAAAATTGACCATGTACTAGGACATAAAAATCTCAAAATCCAGTGCAGAAAGGCAGAGATAATCAGTGCATCCTTCTCAGATCATAACGCAATAAATATTATATGTAATAAAAGGCCATGGAAAGATCAAGCAAAAATCAGTTGGAAACTAAATAATTTAATCCTAAAGAAGGAATGGGTTAAAGAAGAAATCATAGAAACAATCAACAACTTCATTCAAGAGAATGACAATAATGAGACAACCTACCAAATCTTATGGGATACCGCAAAAGCAGTTCTTAGGGGAAGTTTTATATCTTTGAATGCCTACATAAATAAAAGAGAGAAAGAGGAGATCAATGACTTGGGTATGCAGCTGAAACAGCTAGAAAAAGAACAAATTGAAAATCCCCAAGAAAATACCAAATTAGAAATACTGACAACCAAAGGAGAGATTAATAAAATTGAAATTAAGAAAGCTATTGAATTAATAAATAAAACCAATAGTTGGTTTTATGAAAAAACTAATAAAATTGATAAACCTTTGGTCAATTTGATTAAAAAAAAGAAAGAAGAAAATCATATTACTAATATAAAAATGAAAGGGGTGAACTCACCTCCAGTGAGGAGGAAATTAAAACAATAATTAGAAATTATTTTGCCCAACTGTATGCCCACAAATTCGATAATCTAAATGAGATGGATGAATATTTTAAAACATACAAATTGCCCAGATTAACAGAATAGGAAATTGAATACTTAAACAACCCCATCTCAGAAAAAGAAATTGAACAAGCCATCAATGAACTCCCTAGGAAAAAATCTCCAGGACCAGATGGATTCACAAGTGAATTCTATCAAACCTTTCAAGAACAGTTAATTCCAATACTACATAGACTATTTGGGAAAATTGGGGAAGAAGGAGTACTCCCAAATTCTTTCTATGATACAAATATGGTTTTGATACCCAAGCCAGGAAGACATAAAACAGAAAAAGAAAATTATAGACCAATTTCTCTAATGAATATAGATGCAAAAATTTTCAACAAGATTTTAGCAAAACGAATACAGCATCTTATCAAGAGAATAATACATTATGATCAGGTAGGTTTCATACCAGGAATGCAGGGCTGGTTCAATATTAGGAAAACTATTAGCATTATCAATCATATCAACAACAAAACCAACAAAAACCACATGATTATCTCAATTGATGCAGAAAAAGCTTTTGACAAAATACAACACCCATTCCTATTAAAAACACTGGAGAACATAGGAATAAAGGGAACTTTCCATAAAATAATAAGCAGTATCTACCTAAAACCTTCAGCAAGCATTATATGCAATGGAGATAAGCTAGAGGCATTTCCAATAAGGTCAGGGGTGAAACAAGGATGCCCATCATCACCATTATTATTCAATATGGTACTAGAAATGTTAGCGGTAGCAATTAGACAAGATAAAGAAATTGAAGGAATAAAAATAGCCAAAGAAGAAACTAAGTTATCACTCTTTGCAGATGATATGATGATATACGTCAAGAATCCCAGAGATTCAAGTAAAAAGCTACTTGAAATAATAAACAACTTCGGCAAAGTTGCAAGTTACAAAATAAACCCACACAAATCTTCTGCATTCCTATATATTAGCAACAAAGTCTAACACCAAGAGATAGAAAGAGAAATCCCATTTAAAGCTAGAGTAGACACTATAAAATACTTAGGAGTTTACCTGCCAAAACAAACCCAGGGATTATATGAACACAATTACAAGACACTTTTTGCAAAAAATAAAGTCAGATTTAAGTAAGTGGAAAAACATCAGTTGTTCATGGGTAGGCCGAGCTAATATAATAAAAATGACAATTCTACCTAAATTAATCTGCTTATTTAGTGCCATAGCAATTAAACTATCAGATAATTATTTTCTAGAGCTGGATAAAATAATATCAAAATTCATTTGGAAAAACAAAAGGTCCAGAATAGCAAAGGGACTAATGAAAAAAATGCTTGGGAAGGTGGCCTAGTGCTACCAGACCTCAAATTGTATGACAAAGCAGCAATTATCAAAACCACTTGGTAGTGGCTAAGAAACAGAGGGGTAGACAAATGGAATAGGCTTGGCACTCAAGACACAGTAGGCAAGGAATATAGCAACCTCCTGTTTGATAAACCCAAAGATCCCAGCTTCTGGGATAAGAACTCATTGTTCGACAAAAATTGCTGGGAAAACTGGTTAACTGTGTGGCGGAAATTAGGCATTGACCCATGCCTGACACCGTACACAAGAATAAAGTCCAAATGGGTACATGATTTAGGTATAAAGATTGATACCATGAATAAACTGGAGAAGCAAGGTATAGTGTATTTATCAGATTTATGGAGAGGGGAAGAATTTTTTTCTAAAGAAACGATAAAAAGCATTATGAAATGCAAAATGGATAATTTTGATTACTGTAAACTGAAAAGTTTTTGCACAACCAAACCCAATGCAACCAAAATTCGGAGGGATGTAGTAAATTGGGAAAAAAATTTTGCAGCTAAGCTCGGGGATAAAGGCCTCATTTCTAGAATATATAGAGAACTGACTCAAATATATAACCATCCAAGTCATTCCCCAATTGATAAATGGTCAAAGGATATGAACAAGCAATTTGCAGGGGAAGAAATCAAAGATATCTATAATCATATGAAAAAGTGCTCTAAATCACTATTGATTAGAGAGATGCAAATCAAAACAACTCTGAGGTACCACATCACACCTGTAAGATTGGCAAACATGACAGAACAAGAAAATGATAAATGCTGGAGAGGATGTGGGAGAGTTGGAACACTAATTCATTGTTGGTGGAGCTGTGAGATCATCCAACCCTTCTGGAGAACGGTTTGGAACTATACCCAAAGGGCTACAAAAATGTGCATACCCTTTGACCCAGAAATATCGCTACTAGGATTGTATCCCCAAGAGATTATAAAAACGGGAAAGGGTCCCACGTGCACAAAAATATTTATAGCAGCACTCTTTGTGGTAGCCAAAAACTGGAAGTCAAGGGGATGCCCATCAATTGGGGAATGGCTGAATAAATTATGGTATATGAATGTAATGGAGTACTATTGTGCCATAAGAAATGATGAACAAGAAGACTTCAGGGAGGCCTGGAAGGACTTATATGATCTGATGCTGAGCGAAAGGAGCGGAACCAGGAGAACTTTGTGCACAGCAACGACCACAGTGTGCGAGAGTTTTTTCTGGTAGACTTGGAACTTCGTAATAACACAAGAACTTACTGAGAAAAAAAAATCCTAATGTCGGTCTTCTAAAGCAAAATGCCTTCCACACTCAGAGAAAGAAATGTGGAAGTCACTTGCAGAATGTAGCAGATCATGTTTGTGAGTGGGTGGGTTTCACTGTATTATGTGTTGATTTGTTATATAATTTCTTCATTTATTTTAATTCGACTACATAGCATGAATATAGTGAAAATGTGCTCAGTAGGAAAGTATATGTAGAACCTAAACAGAATTGTATGCTGTCATGGGGAGGGAGGGGGTATTGCGGGAAGGGTGGGGGGGATAAAATCTTAACTTTGAGGAAATGATTGTAAAACATTAAAAAAAAATAAAAAAAAATAACAATAGTGATTTAGAGCACTTTTTATATGACTATAGGTAGTTTGCATTTCTTAATCTGGAAACTTCCTAGTCATATCTTTTGACCATTTATCAATTGGGTAATGACCTGTATTCTTTTACATTTGACCCACTTCTCTACATATTCAATAAATGAGGCCTTTTTCATGGACACTAGTTGCAAAAATTCCTTCCCAGTTTTCTGCTTCCCTCCTAATCTGGGTGGAATTGGGTTTGTTAGCACAAAAATTTTTCAATTTTATGTAATTAAAATTATCCACTTTGCATTTCAGAATGTTCTCTATCTCTTGTTTGGTCAAAAATTTCTCTATTCTCTATAAATCTCAGAAATGTACTATTCTTTACTCCCCTAACTTGTTTATAGTATGTGCCTATATACCTAGATCACGTATCTTTTTGGACTTTCTTCTTGTGTATGGTGTTGGACACTGGTCTATGTCCTGTTTCCACACACACTGTTATTGAATTTTCCCAGCAATTTTCTCCAAACTGTGAGTTCTTATCACAGAAGCTGGGGTCTTTGGGTTTATGAAAGAGTAGATTGCTATATTCATTTCCTTCTCTGTCATGAAAGTCCACCATATTCCACTGGTCTAACCTTCTATTTCTTAACCATTACCAACTGGTTTTGATGATTGCTGCTTTAAAATACAATTGGAGAGCTGATAGGACTAGGTCACCTTCCCTAGCATTTCTTTTCATTAGTTCCCTTGATATTCTGGACCTTTATTTCTTCCAAAAGAGTTTTGATACTTCTTCTAGCACTAGAAAATAATTCTGTGGTAGTTTGATATGGCACTGAACAAGATAATTAATTTGGAAGGATTGTCATTTTTGTTATATTGCCTCAACCTACCCATGAGCTGTAGATATTTCTCCACTTATTTAGATCTGACTTTATCTGTAGAAAAAGTGTTTTGTTACTGTACTCATGTGGTCCTTGGCTTTGTTTTGGCGGGTAGACTCCAGATATTTTTTAGTGCCTACAGTAACATTAAATGGCATTTTCCTTTCTAGCTCATGCTCTTGGCCTTTGTTAATAACGTATAGAAATGCATCTTTTGGCGGTCTTTTCTATTCCATTGGATTACAAGGAGATGTGCCTGAGGTCCCTTGGGCTTTGGTTGGAGAAGGGGATGGGGGGAAGGCCTGGCCAGAAGAGGTTCCCTGTGCTGTGGGAGGGTGGCAGCCAGTTCTGTGACTTATGCCTTCCTACAGGAATTCTGTGTGCCATCTTCTGCCAAGGTGAGTGAGAAAATTGATCTAGCATTTGAGATCTGCTCAGTAGTAAAACATCATATTTCTCTTACTGTGGAGAAAACACCCCCCCCACCACAAACACACTCCATGTATATATTCTTGGCTCCACTTTTAATCAGTAATACAAGGGTAAACATTCCCCAGCAGTATGATACTCATAAAGATAAATTGTGACTGCTTATTACTGTTTGACATGACACTGTCCAGTTTCCCTGGGGCATCTGGACAAAGGACCCAAAAGTGAAGTAACTGGTTGGGAAGGTGCACCAAAAAGGGAAAAAAATAAGACTATAGAAGGTTACTTTCTTGGTGAACAGGTATTCTCTCCCATCCTTTCAGACGAGGAAGAACAAGGTTTACCATCAGCAGAAGATATAAAAGTCAAAGCTTCTGAATCTAAAACCTCCAGAATAAATATGCAATGGTCCCAGGCCATGGAAGAGCTCAAAAAGATTTAGATAATCGAGTGAGTGAGGTGGAGGAAAAATTGGGAAGAGAAATGAGAGCAATGCAAGGAAATCATGAAAAGTGAGCCAACAGCTTGCTAAAGGAGACCCCCAAAATGCCTGATGAAAATAGCACCGTTAAAAATAGCCCAACTCAGTTGGGAAAAAAAGACCCAAAAAGCCAATCAAGAGAAGAAGGCTTCAAAAAGCAGAATCAGCCAAATGGAAAAGAAAGCTCAACAGCTCAGTGAAGTAAATAGTTCTTTAAAAATAAGAATGAAACCAATGGAAGGTAATGACTTTGTAACAAATCAAGAAATTACAGAACAAAAGCAAAAGAATGAAAAAGTAGGACAGTGTGAAATACCTCATTTGAGAAACAAACTGACCTGGAAAATAGATCCAGGAGAGGCAATTTAAAAATTATGGGACTACCTGAAAGCCATGATCAAAAAAGAGCCTAGACATCATCTTTCATGAATTTATCAAGGAACCATGCCCTGATATTCTAGAAGTAGTGGGCAAAGTAAATATTGAAAGAATCCACTGAACACCTCCTGAAAGAGACCTGAAAGGAGAAACTCCTAGGAATATTGTATCCAATTCCAGAGTTCCCAGGTCAAGGAAAAAATGTTGCAAGCAGCTAGAAAGAAACAATTCCAGTATTGTGGAAATACAACCAGGATAACACAAGATCTAGCAGTTCCTACATTAAGGGACTGAAGGGCTTGGAATACGATATTCCAGAAGTTCAAGGAACTAGCATTAAAAGCAAGAATCACCTACCCAGCAAAACTGAGTATAATACTTCAGGGGAAAACATGATCATTCAATGAAATTGAGAACTTTCAAGGATTCTTGATGAAAAGACTAGAGCTGCAAAGAAAATTTGACTTTCAAACAGAAGAATCAAGAGAAGCATGAAAAGATAACTCGCAAGGGAATTACTAACGTTGAACTGTTTATTTTCTTACATAGAAAGATGACGTTTGTAACTCTTGAGACACTTCTCAGTATCTGGGTAGTTGGAGGAATTATACACACTCCATTTGTACATGTGTGTGTGTGTGTATATATATATATATATATATATATATATATTATATATATATATATATAGAGAGAGAGACGAGAGAGAGAGAGAGAGAGAGAGAGGAAAGGAGAGAAAGAGAGAGAGGGAGGGAGGGAGAAGGAGTGGGAGAGGGAGAGACAGAGACAGAGCACAGGGTGAGTTGAATGGGAAGGCATCATATCTAAAAATGAAATTATGGGATGAGAGATTAATATATTGGGAGGAGAAAGGGAGAAATGGAATGAGGCAATTTATCTCTCATAGAAGAGGCAAGAAAAAGGTCTTCCAGTGGAGGAGAAAAGGGGTGAGGAAAGAAAGGAAAAGTGAAGCTTGCTCTCATCACATTGAGATAAAGGAACTAAAACATGCACACTCAATTTGATATGAAAATGTATCTTACACCACAGGAAAGTAGGGGAGAAGGAGATAAGCAGGGTAGAGGGGATGATGGAAGGGAGGGCAAATGGGAGGAGGGAGCAATTAGAAGTAAAAACTCTTGGGGAGGGACAAGGTCAAATGAGAGAACAGAAGAAATGGGGGTGAGGATAGGGTGGAGGGAAATGCAGTTAGTCTTACACAACATGACTATTATGGAAGTCATTTGCAAAACTACACATATATAGCCTATATTGTATTGCTTGCCTTCTCAGTGGGGATGGGTGGGGAGGGAGGAATGGAGAGAAGTTGGAACTCAAAGTTTTAGGAACTAAGGTTGAGAATTGTTTTTGCATACAACTGGGAAACAAAAAATACAGATCATGGGGTATAGAAATGTATCTTGCTCTACACGACGAGAGAAGATGGGGAGAAGGGAAAGGAGGGGTCTTAGTAGGGAGGGCACACTGGTGGAAGGGGCAATCAGAATTCAAGGTGTTTTGGGATGAGGGGAGGGGAGAGATGGGGAGAAAATTTGGAACTCAAAATTTTGTGGAAATGAATGTTGAAAACTGAAAATAAATAAATTTAGTGAAAGAAAGAATCTAGTTCAGCAGTGGAAAGCATAGGGAGTTTAGTGGGAACAGGTAACTGGAAGTGCATTGACCAAATCTCCAGACAGATCCTCCCCCTTGTTATAGATCCTCTCGCACTCGCAGCACCATTGCGCTCCACATTTCTTGGAGTTTCACTTGGGACACAGATAGAAGCTCTCTGAACACTTGATCTGTAAGCAATCACACACATCTAAAGCATTACAGAGCAGCCTGCCTTGCTGGTCATGTTTGCTCCATTCCCTCCTCATCTTTGGGCATCTTCTACACAGGCAGCAATGATGAAACTTCAGGTTCCCGGAGGTACCAGGATTCCGAGTGGCCCCCTGGCCCACCTGGCCTTCCCTCTTCGCTTCAGGAATGGCAGCTGCTGCCTGG
The DNA here is from genome assembly GCA_023548195.1 of Bettongia penicillata ogilbyi. Taxonomy (NCBI): domain Eukaryota; kingdom Metazoa; phylum Chordata; class Mammalia; order Diprotodontia; family Potoroidae; genus Bettongia; species Bettongia penicillata. The sequence continues at coordinate 6,581,550 of JAJHZJ010000098.1, forward strand.
GCTACTGGATGTCACACTTTTAAATATATTAATTGTTGGACTACCACCTGCACTTCTTTCTCTCCCATTTCCCAGTTTTCCATGGAAATCCAATCATGAGCCACTCCCTCTTTCTTGTCACTGGGCTTTTCACCTTACAGTGCAGCCATTTTTCAGTCACTGATGGACAGATACTTCTGGGTTCTGCTTTCCTTTTCCTTTTTATAAGTCACTGCTGGACCTGAGGAATACATATCAGGAACATAGCATAACTATAAATGGATGTGTGTGTGGAAGGAAGTCAGATTTAGGGATCAAGAAAGCCCAAGGACCCAGAACACTGGCAGGGCCTGAATCCTAAAGGTAGGTCTCTGAAATTGGGGAGTCTTTGAGTACCTCCCAAGAGGAGGAAGAGGAAGGATTTAGGGGAAGCCAAGCTGAGGAAGATGGCTTGAAAGTATGAGGGTGACCTAGCTCAGGGCATAGCTCTTCTTTCTCCTTTGCCTGTTCTTTCTGTCCTCTCCAGTTCTCAATCCTTGACGTGACTTGAGCTCTGCATTAGGATGAGCAGAAGTGGCACCAAGGCCTGTGTGGGTTTCCCTGTCCCAGCGTTTCCTTTTGGCCCTGATCTCACAGGATTGGAGTTGACAGGGAGCTCTGAGGTCATCAACAAAATTCCAAACAAGCTTCTTGCCACTTCCTGCCCCTACAGTTGCCTGTTTCACTTCTGAGCAGTGTTGATGGTTAGGGAGCTTTCTTCCTGTGCAACCACAATCTGTCCCTGAGTTTTCTCCACTCCCTGGCCCACTTCTGCCCTCTAACGCAAAACGGGAGTGAGATATCTTTGAACAGAAGTTGTTGTGGTGGTTGCTGAGGGCCTTTTCCAGTGAGCCAGGCACAAAGTGCCCAGCCAAAGTGAGCCCCGAGGAAGGCACGTCCCTGGACTCAGTGCTGCTGAAGAGTAGGACATGCGCCTGCCACCTCCCATCCCTCCCTCACCAATGAGGTCTGCAAAGCCCCTTTTGGTTTTGGTCTGTCAACCTCCTGATGTCCCCCCAGTTTGGGTCATCCAGTCTCTCAGGCCTAAGGAGAAGCATCCAGCCCCGCTATCCTCTTTCCCTCAAATACTCCCTTCGCTTCAACCCTGCTTGCCCATGGTGTGGTCCATTGCCCTGGGACTCTTGAAACTTAAAGTCTATAGTCTACAAACGGCTCTACATGCTTGGCCTTTTTGAGTGACATTCCTTCACCCCTTAGCTGTAAGGGAAACCTAGCCTCCCTGCTCCCTCAAAGCTGAGGTTAACAATACATTTTCTGGAGAAAATGCAAGGAGGATCACTAGACTGTCACCTTCAGTGGGGGAGGAAGTACTCCCTAGAAATGCCAAATGTCTACCCTGGAAGGAGAGTGTCAGTGTTGTGGGCCAAAGGCAAGTAGAGAGGAAGAGACTGCATAGTCACCAGAAGTGGCTTAGCTTAAGAAGCGCCTCCTATGAATCAGATGGGCAAGTGGACATTCTAAATCTTCTACCCTGGGCCATAAGCTAGTCTCCCCAGCCTACTTGTGACCGTCCTTCACCTTGCTGACAATCTCAGAACTTCTGAGGTAGATGGAATGGCAGTCCTTCCACCTCTCGGCCTTCACCTAGACGCTCCCTCCTCACCTGGGTATCATCGGATCCCTCCCTTCCTTCAAAGCTCAAGCCTGGTGCCCCCCAGGGGGTCTTGGTTTAATCCTGACGGTTAGGAGTGCTCTTGTCCCACCAAAAGGAGAGTGTATTTATTCTTCATATATTTTGCACGTCTGTGTGCATTCACACACACACACACACACAGGCACTCACATGTTTCTTGCTCCCCATGCTTTGGTCCCCAAAAGAGTTCCTTTAGGGCATCACCTGTTTAATTTTTCTTTATATCCGCAGAACCATGTACCCTGTAGGCATTTAATAAATGCTTTAAAAATGTAATTAAATTGTGTCCAGTCAGATCACGGATCCCCAGACCTATAGGAATGAGATGTTTTTTCGCTGTTTTTTACTGAACAAACCAGCTAGATACAGAAAGCACTCTATTCTACATGCATATCTATGTGAGTCTATGTAGATGCGTCACATGTGTTGCAAAGGGAATATTCCCTGGCTGCTTCAGGCTGAGCAAAAGGCAGGTGGGGGCTGGCTTCTGGCCACTTCTGGCCAGGTCAGGGCTGAATAGCTCGCAATTTTCGATGACAAGGTATCCCCTAATTGGCTGCTGAGCTGAAAATGCTAATGAATCAGTGGATGTACAAAAGGGGAGCTGCCAGCTTCCTGCCTTCTCTCCTCCTTTCTGACTGCCCTCCTGGCTGTGACTCTCTCAGCGTCATGATGCCACTCCTGTGAGGGGTAGAAAAGGATAGGTCCTTCTCCATCCTGGTGCCATGGCAACCACACCACTGCTCCCCATCTGGAGCATGGCCTCAGTGAAGCGAGCTTGCACCAGGGCCCCTGTCTGCCTCTGCGTCTTTTATGTTTATTCTTTCTCGATCTTAGGTGAATGAGCATCCCATAGGACTGGTGACAGCCTTGTGAGTTCCAAAAATCTAAAGATCTTGGGACCAGTGAGAGGAGTGGTTGGTTGCAGGAGCTGTACCATTTCTGATTGTTTGCTTAAATGTTTTTAGTTTTCTCTCATCCATTCTTTCTTTCACGGTACCCATGGCTTTGCTTAGATTTTCTAGTTTCTGGGCTGGGAGTGGTGACACACTCCTATGATATTGCTACTGGGGGAGGGGGTTGGCGGGGCAGGGGGGCGCTGAGGTTGGTGGATCAATCGAGCTCGGGAATCCCGAGCTGGGCTAAGGGTAGGTGGGGGGAATAATCCTTGATTACGCGGCAGCTACTGTGCTAAGGGCTCTCACGAGTACATATTGGCTCATTTGATTTTCACAACCACACTGAAAGGTAAGTGCTGTTATTATGGCTCCTTTACAGTTGAGGAAACGGAGACAGACATAGGTGAAGGGATGTGCCTAGGATCGTGTATCTAAGTCAGTATCTGAGGCCAGAGAGGAATTCAGGGTTGCCGGACTCCAGGCCCAGCGCTCCATCCGCCGAACCACCTGCGGCAGAAGGGCTAGGGCTGATCAGGTGTGTGCACCTGGGTGGCACAGACACGGTGAGCTCCCGAGAGGAGGGCACAAGCAGACAGGTAGAGGAGAAGCAGACCGGTGCAGGCCAGAAACAGAATAGGTCCGAGCTGTGAGGTGGATTAGCGGTGGGATCAGGCGTCTGAGTGGCACGCAGCTGGGCTAAGCCTGGGTGAGATAGGGAGACCCAGTCTCAAAAGCAACAGAAAGATTGTCCAGTCTCTCTTCTAAAGCATCACTTCTCCTCTCGGTTTTTCCGTAAGAACTCTCACCTCACTCTTTGGCTCTCCCTTCAGTTCCTTTCTCTCTACCTACTGAGACTCTCTGGTCCAGTGCATCCTCATCTAGGATTCTAGTGGGAGTTTTGGCAGAAATACCTCTTCTGGAGTTTGAAAATGAGATTTCCTTACCCCATCGTATCCCTTCACTGTTTCAGAAATTCTCTTTGCTCATTTACTCTGTACTTTTGCTGTTTCATTCCCTTCCCCTCTCCCCGTGGTGTCTTCCTTGCAATGCTTTTGGTTTTTTCCTAACTTGAATAAGGGTTTTTCTCAGCTAAATCTGGTGCTTTTCTAGGTACTCTGAGGTGGTAGCTAGGCATGCATATCAGCTCTGGTCCCATGGGTCTGAAGAAGAAAAAGCTGGTGCGTGGAGAAGGAAGGGGTGGAGGAACATAGAAGGGCAGGGCTGAAAAGGACCTCTGCAGTGATAAACTACCACTTACCACTCTACATAGGAAGAAGATGGGGGTCAGAGAATGGACTTGGGAGCAGCTCAAGGTAGGGCAGGAGGTAATATCAGAGACGATAGGAGAAGCTCACCACGCTACTGGAAAGGAAGAAGTGAACACGGAAAGAAGGGCAGGAACACTAGATAAGAGAACATAAGAGGTACCAGGCTCCATAGTGGGAAAGGCCATTTTTCAAGTGAGGAGCCTGAGGAGTAGAGAGGGGAGGGGAGGTGCAGGATCAGGAGCAGACAGAAGGAGAAGAAGCATTCCAAACTGACCAAAGCCAAAATGGCCAGGATGAATTGACCATGAGCAGAGAGGACATCCAATTGTCTCAGTTGCTAGGCTCAGTCGTAGACCAGCACAACCGAGAACGCAAAAAGAAATGGATGAGGCCTGGCAAAATGAGGAAATGCCCCAGACTGAAGGAAATCCATGAAAACCCAGAGAGTTGATTCAGGTCCATGGGTGATTAGGGGTTAACGGGCAATTTGGTTGCAGAAAGAAAAACTGCAGCACTCTCTCTCTCTCTAAGCTAAAACAGTAAAATTGTGAGGTGTGTGGGTGAACTGAGAAGCAGGCTAGACACACTCCCCAAAGCCTTCTGGATCCTTTCCTAGAGTTGTGGGATCTGGGTTCCAATCTGGCTTCTGATGTTTACATCAGTGTGAGTAAGAGCCAGTCCTCCCCTCCCGAGTTTCCTCCCCTGTAAAAGGAGGTAGCTTTGCTAGATGGCCTTCCTCTCCCAACCCTAATCCTACCTTGCCCCTGCTGGGGACAGAGCAGCGCCTCCAGCTCCCTGCCCTCCCTGGCGTTGCCCCTCTGCCCACCCAACGCTGCCTTCTCTCTGCCCTTTCCTGGGGCTTCCTTTGCATCCTGCCATCCCTAGGGGGCAGAAGAGGCTCCTTCCTTTCTGTGCTGGGGAGACCTCCAGGCAGGGAGTCTCTGAGGGCCTCCTGGCAGAGGTAGGCCAAGTTTCTCATCCTCTAAATCCTCTGGGGGACCAATGAGGGGAGATCCGGGGGAACAGATCCAGGTAGGCCTAGTTTCATGGCCTTGTCCATCCTCTGGGGGGGCAGAGAGGTGCAGGATTGGGAGGGGCAGAGCCCTGTTAGGCCGTTTCTCATCCTTTGCCATCCTGTGGGTGGGTCAATGGGCGGTGGTCTGGGTGGGTCGAGGGGTGGGCGGCTGGGGGCCTCATTTTTCATGCCTCACCATCATCCAGGGAGGTAATGGGTCTGGAGGGGGTGGCAAGACCTGGTAGGCCTCATTTCTCCTCCTCCAGCTTGTGGTGGCGAGGTCAATGGGTGGACCTCTGGGAGAGGGGCAGAGTCCCATGAGGCCGCCTTTCTCATCCTTTGCAGTCTGATTCATATGCCACTGAATAAGGAAAAGAATTGAGGTAGAATGGTCTTGGCAATGGGCAGCGGTCTTGGGGAGGGGCAGAACCCCAGAAAGAACCTTGGGGAAACTGAAGCCAGCATTGTTGTGTTTCATCTAGGAACTGAGTTCTAGGAGTTGCTTCAGGCCTCTCAGGTCTGGCCCGGCCTCAACCACATGGCTGACTAGCACTTTGGCCACCCGAGAATGTCCAGGGCAGGGGTCTACGTGGCATTTGGTAGAGGTCATGTAAATAACATCCTATGATGTTATTTACATATTATAGACTATGAACGGACACATAAATAATGGATACTTGATGAAGGGCCCAAAAGTTGTGAGCTTGGGTGATTGGTGGAGACCCAGGTGGGGAAGGTGAGGGACAAGGACTTTAATGGCCAGGGCCTAGAACGGTGCCCGCCCCACGGTCGGTGCCTGATGCAGCAGGTGCACCCATGTGTTTCCCAGCCATCCCAGGGAACAGGCAAGTAGGCTGGACAGACTGCCTCCTGGGCTCCTCTCTAGAGCTGCAGCCTTTGGCTTCAAGCTTGGCTCCTGTGAGCAAGGACCAGTCCTTCCCTCCTTGGGCCTCAGTTACCTCCCCAGTGGGTGCTGTTCTCCTCCCTTTTGGGAGAGGACCATGATATCACACAGGTGATGCCAGGAATTGCAAGTCAATTGGATTTAAGTGAGAGATCGCTGGGCGAGGTCCCCAGTCTTAATTCTTCCCAGAGCCATCTGGCTCCAGTGGGGAGAGATAGGTCAGGAAGACTGCAGAAGGCCGCCACATTCCCTGGTGCACAGTAGGTACCCTATGAATGTCCGAGATCCTTACTCTAATGCAAGCTGAGTTCCTCCAGAAGACTCCTACCTCCAGCTATCCCAAAGTCTCCTTCCTTCACCCCTGCTGGCAGTTACTCCCACCCCCACCCCCACCCCCCCCCCCCCCCAGTAACTTGGCACCTGTGCACTGAGTTATCCCACCCACAGACTAAGAGTCTGGTAGGCTTCTGGTTGGGTTCCTAATCTGGGAAATACGGGACACTGCTGGACCTCAGTTTCCACTGGGGTAAGATGGGGTGTACAAATACTAGGGCACCTGGGGCTTCCAGGTCTCAGTGAGGTTCTGGGGGGCCTCGTTTCTCATCCTTCACCATTCTGTCAGGGGCATTGTATGCGGGTCTTGGGGGAGTGGAAGGGCCAGGGTTCGGGGGGCCGGAACCCCAGGAGGCCTCATTTCTCATCATTTTCCATTCTTTAGGTGGGGCGGGCCAGTGGGTGTGTCTCTGGGGAGGCAGAGCCCAAAAGGCAGCTTCTGAGGGCCTTGAAGCCTGAATGGTTGTGTTTTAATTCAGACCTGGGTTCAAGAAACTGCTGGCTAAGGCCTCTGGAAGACCTCACCCAATGGCCATCTATTCCCTTAGCCTGGCAGGAGGGGGAGGGAGATATGTCTACATGGTATTTAGTTGGGAGTGATTTAATATAATAAAATGTTATGTTATGTAGTTATTTCATTTAATGGTTATGTCAACGATCTATCATGAAGGGCTGAGGGCTCTTCATTTCTAGGGGAATTGTGAGAACTATGTGGAAATATTATTTACTGATTAATAAGGGCAGAGTGAAAAGACCCCAAGATCCCCCCTAGGTCTTGGGATGAGGCATTTGGTCTACAGCTGAGGTAGGTGACCTCTTGTCTATTGCTGCCCAGGAGAGGAGGCCCTACCTGTCTCCCTGCCTGGGGACTTACTCCTCCCTCCCACAGCCTGTCCCCATGGACTTGCTGCCAAGAGCCAGCTAAAATGGCCACGTTCCTGCTGGGCCTTAGACTGTACAGGGGGTCCTGGAGAAGGTCCATCCTTGCAGGGCCAAGGCAGGAAGCTGTAGGCTGATCATCCTGCCCCCAGACCTAATCCCCCATTCTCTCCATCTCCCCAATCAAAGGCAGACAGAACAATGAGTTGAGAATCAGGAGATCTGGGTTCTGAACCCTGTCTAGAGGTGAAAGAAACGTGTGAGCCCAAGGAGAGTGTTTAGCCTCTCAGGGCCTCAGTTTCCCCTTCTGAAAAACGAAGGACTCAGCGTTCTCTGTGTGAACAAAGTGGAACCTGAGAACTCAAAGAATTGGGGACTGAGCACTGTGATCAATGGACGTTGGGGAGCCGAACGTTTGGAATCACTGGTGTCTTCTGAAGACGTAAGTTTTCCCTTTCCTCACAAGAGGGCATGTGGTCTCCTCTAGCAGGATGTAAGCTTCCTGAGGGCCAGAAGGGTTTTGTTCCTCTCTGGCTCCCCTGGCCTCCCTAGCCCAGTGCTTGCCACCCACAGAGGAGGCACCGTCCACATGGAGAGGTGGCCAGGAGAGTGAGCATTCCTGGCCTTGGGCCCTCTGTGGGCCCCTGGGAACCACTCTAGGTCAGGGAAGCTCCCTCTCCTGACTCTCCTGGATTGGCAGAAGCCCCACTCATTAATCCCTGTGTCTCTTTGTGTTCCAAGTTTGTCCAGAACAAAGACTTAGCTGGTGGAAGGCCTCAAAGGCAAGTTACCTTTAGCAATTAAAGCCTAGATACAGTGAGTGGCAAGATCCAGGCGCAGGCCTGTTGGTGTCTGCAGCCATTCAGCTCAGTGCCCTGGTCAGATCTTCCTGCTCTCCATCCCGCCTCTAACCATGTTAGCTCTCTGTTGTGTAGGGAGACTCCAGGGACAGTCCCAGTGTGAACCCAGCTTCAATTTGTGCTCCTTTCCTGGAGCCTCAGGCAAGGACTTCTGTCTCTTACTCTCCTTGAGCAGGGCTGCCAGGCCTCACTGCCTATGGGGGCGTGGGCTGGGGAGGGTGCTCAGTCAGCATCTGAGAACTCTGAATTCAGTGGCCCAGCTGAAAGGGGTGGGCCCTTTCTGCAGAGAGGGAGGGTCTGCATGACCACTGACTTGCTAGCACTTTTTATCCTTTTTTGGGTCAGGTACCCCAGGGCCAGTCTGATGAAGCCTTTGTAGTCCTTGTAGGTTGTTTCTCCCTCAAGGAGGAAAGAAATGCTAAATTGCCCTTAGGAGTGTCAAGTTAGGGAGCCTTGCTTCCAGCATTCCCTTTGTAAATATGATCAATTCTCTTTATTCCTAAGGACTTAATCACTGCAAACCCAGGGAAGGAGAAAGGAAAGCGTTCAAGCCATTATTCCCATCTACAATGGGCCAGGCTCTGTGCTAAAGTGCTTTCGAAAGGAATAGTCCATTTGATCTTGCCCACAACCCCAGGATGCAGGTGATACTCTCTTCTCCATTTTACAGTTGAGCTAACTGAGGCTTGTCCAGGGTAGCACAGCTAGGAAGCGCCTGAAGCCCGTTGGGACCTTGGGTCTTCCTCGTGTTAAAATGCTGGTGTTTCTGAAGGAAGGGATACCTTGTTTAAGCAAGCAGTGACAAAACAGCCCTGCCTGACCCTCTGGCCTCTTCTTTCCCCAGCTGGGCATTTAAATGAAATGTGCGCATCTTTTGTCAGGTGATACCCACCATGCCCGCTTCACTTCCCCACTGGAAACACCGACTTGTACAAAACTGTTGTCTGGACTGAACGTACCATGTAAACCTGCTGTCTGACGACATGCGCTTCAGTTAATTTCAGGGAAGAAATAGACCATTTCCGCCATTGGTTATCACTCCCTTCTGTCCTCCCATCCCTCAGTACAAGCTTTCCCTTAAAACAAATCTGTCTAATCTCACAGCTCCAATCCACCTATTGGTTGGTCACACCTTGGTTGGGCTGCCAGCTCTCAGGAGGCCCTGAGGCCAAGGGCGGCACCCTTGGATAGAAAGATTTCCCTGGAGGCTACATTGACTGAGAAAGGCTCAAAGAGCCCTTGTCTCCCACACTTCCCAATTCCTGTTGAATCTGATTTGGGCATTGCCCACCTCAGTGGACTGGGTGGACTCTACTGCAAACAAATCTCTAAGAGGGCTCCAAGTGCAGACAAAGTGAGGGATTCCAGAGGGAGAAGTCAGGAGAGTTTTGTCACCTGCGAGTACCCTAACGCAAGGAGAAGACAGCTCCAGTACCTAACCAGCCTCCCTTGCTTCATCTGAAAACTGCCCCTTCATTTCCTTTGGCCTCTGTTCCAGGAGACCAGGTCCCGCCTGCCCTGCCTCTGTAGTGGGCATGCCTGGAAGACTGGGTGGCCCAAAGGTTTTCCTAGATTTTTTGACCGTGGATACTTTTTGGGATTGTTTGGCAGGAGGGGAGCTATGTTGAAGTGTGGCCTTTTATAGGGAGAAAATTACATTTCAATCATTGATATAAATTGATTTAACTGTCAGTTATTATGATCCAAGTTTAGGAGATCGTCTCTTCATTATTAGGCTTTCAATAAAACACCTTTTTTCCCCCTAAAATGAAGAAACCGTAGGAAGCACTTTTCCTGACTTTTAGCAATTTCTCCGGCTTTTTCCTTTTGTTTCCTTTAAATTGTTATTTGTTAGGGAATGGTGACCTGGGATACCAGAGAGGAAAAGACATTGAGAGCAATGCTGGTTATGTAAAAGCAGAAAGAACCAACTCAATTTCTTCATTTTTTTTTTAAAAAGATCAGGCCATTAGCTTTGGTCATTCGAAGGTCGTCAGTGATCTGTGAGAGAGCAGTTTCAGGAGAGTTTTGAGGGAAGAACCCAGAGGACAGTGGGTCATGAGCAAACGGAAATATTAGGGGAAGCTGAGCTTTTGGAAAAATTACAAAATGAAATTGAAGAGATATGTGGGATGCTAGAAAGGTCAAGAAAGCAGTGTGTACGGCACTTCCAACAGATACATCTTTAGATAATCTTTGCTTTAAGAAATATGCAACTGATGTTTGTATGTAAGATGCTTGCTTCACAAATACCTTTCACTGAATTCAGGTTAAAATCTCATTCAGAGATTTGCAGTCTTCAAGGGTGCCCATGCAGGGAACCAGTGTATCAAATGTGTTGGTCATAGCATCAGGGTGACATGATGGAAGCAGTTTGTCCTTAGGATAACTTTGTCCCGTGACCATCAACTGAAAGGAATGCCCCATGTTCCCAGACTCTCAGCATCTTGGGGACAATTATACACACACACACACACACACACACATATATATGTATGTATGTATGTATGTATGTATATGTATAAAGTCTTTATTCATCCCAGACCTTTATAGAAATCCTGGTCCAATCTGGCTGCGTTACTGTGGATATATACGGGGGTGTGCTGGAGCGGAATTAAAATTTCCATTGTGAATATCCATACCCTGGAAATTGGCAAACAGTACGTGCCAGGGCCTTCTTTAATGTTTTGGTCAAGACCTAGGTTAAAGAGTGTGAAGGTAAGTAGGTTCGTAATGCAGTTTAAACGTAAAACTCTGTGCACGTTCGGACACTCCCCTCCTCCCCAGGAGCTGGTTG